>JALLAS010000469.1:0-12954 GCA_036939415.1 Detonula confervacea | reverse complement strand
TCAATGTTACTTAGTTTTAGAAAATTATTTCTGTTGTTGTTAATTTTTAACTTAATATAATTATATGAACAAAACAAAGACAAATTAGACACATTTGTAATATAAAAGTATTAAGGCACTTTTCAAAGAATACTTGTTGCACAGGTTACCGCGTACTGTAGTGGTTTGACGCTTTCTCGATTTGTTTGCAGGCGGCCGGGTTGTTCGGCGGCGCGGCGGGCTAGTTAGATAGAATAGAAAGGGAGCTCATTATCGGGGGGGAAAAGGAAGATATGCGCCCAGCAAATATTGATTGAGCGATACACTTGCGATCTATTGGCGACAAAATATAACAACGTCATCGTCGCTAAATTCGAACAAATCATGCCATCATCTCCTCTATTCTTTGAAGATGAAGGAAATGAAGCGTGCGTGCATGAAGTAGGCTTTGTTAATAGCGGGCGAAGGGGTGCGCCCGCAAACATTAGGTGGCTCATTGAGCCTCAAAACAACTAAAAATAGCAATTTTGGAAGATTTTGGGCAATATTAGGACATATTTGGCATGAAACGGATAGAAAACGGTCACAAAAGTCATTATGACAGTACTCCTGGTATGCAAACTCTACTATTCCTACGTTGATCACCTGCCAAATGTTGGGGTCAATCGAGGGCATCGCCCGCAAATATTATGCGATTGACCGCCCCCTATCAACAAAGCCCAACCTATCTCCACCTCGCGACAATCAACTCTAAACTGGGTGGTGCAGCGCTCTCGCTTCAACTTCAAGAGAGTTCATACCAATCTTAGTGCGGCGGTGGTCTATCTCTCCTCGTTTCTCTCTGGTGATTTCGTAGTGCGGCGCTGCTTTCTTTTGCGGCACACTGAGCCACTGAGCGTCCGAAATCTCCAGCCAAGAACAATTTGCGACCATGACCATGGCGATTTTCAGCTCCATAAGAGGTTTCACCGCGATAATTATCGTCGGTTGCCATTGCCGATGTGCGCTGGGTTCGGAAATTCCAGGAGCAGCTTCGTCATCTGCCGCATTCGTCCCTTCTTTTTCGGACAGGCTGCGAGTGAACTGTCCCCGACAGCCAGCGCTATTTGACGCGGCATGTCCCACCGTCAGAACGCATATACCACGCCTGACCCTCTCTGTGGCCTCTTCATCAATCGAGGAGGAGAATGTAACTAAATTCAATGATTCGATGTCAAATACAAATGGAAACCAAACAACTGCCAAAAAATATGAAATATACAAGCAGAAGTTAGTAGACGAAACAGAAGAAACCCCACTTGGACAGTTGACTCCAGATAATAAAAGAGATATGCTGACAACCATGCGTCAGCTATCTTCGATGGGACGTCGCCGGGAAACTTCCAAGGGCCAAAGACGGCAAGATGCAACAATTGTAGAGCAACTGTTGGATAGATTGTTGAGAGAATATCGATACTCTACAGAATTTACAGATGATAGTAACACACAAAGCAGTCAAGATGTAAATGCTAGAACCTATAATCTCGCAATCAAAGCCTGGGCAAATGCCAACGTCCGAGGTTCCGCAGAGAAGGCAGAAAGGATTTTGAAAAAATTGAAGATTGCCAATATCAACGAGGGGAAGGCGGTCACCCCCGTCTCACTCCTGCAGCCAGATCTCTACAGCTTTGCCTACTGCTATGCGGCATGGTACAGAGAATCAGCATTTGCTGTCAAAAGTATTGGGAATACCAAGGCTTCTACGGTTGCTGTGCGCAAGGCAGATTCGGTGCTGCAATCGATGAAGAAAGTGCTCATGGACGAAAATAAACAATCATCGCAGCCAATGAACATGGTTGAGGATATCAATNGCCAATGAATATGGTAGAGGAGATCAATTATATGCATGTGATGTGGTCAAATACCAACATTAATTTACCGGGTATGTCTGAAAAGTTTTTGAGATTCATTGCAAATGAGAGCAAGGGAACGAACGATACATGGTTGAATACAAGATCTTATAACCTTGTCCTTAACGGTGAGTTTGTATTATTTTTGATGAATGACCTTTGGGTAAAAAATGCCATCTTACCAACCAATTCAATCCATATCATTGAAGCATGGGCAAAGAGCGAACTCAATGATTCAGTCAATCGAGCAGAAGCGCTGGTACGGTATATGGAGAAGAGCGACACAGTTTCACCTGATCTATTGTCATACAGCGCTTTGATGTCGTGTATTGCAAACAACAAGAAATTCTATGATGTCAAGAAAGCAGACGGGATTTTGCATAGGATGACAAAGTGTAACAAGGTTCAGCCAGACAATGGTAAGAGATGGATTTTGAATGACATTTTGCAAGCAGAGAATGCGTTCACACGTCTGTAACTAAATCTGACTTTTTTTTAAAATTACCTTGCCAGTAATTTTCCACCAGGTGATGGTAAGAAACAGATTTTGTATGATGATATCCAAGTAGAGAATGAACTCATGTCAGTAGTACTCACATTTTCCCCTACATTAACTTGCTAGCGAATTTATATTAAAAAGGGCTCAAAGGGATCATCCGATCGATGCGAAATGATGCTGAAATGGATGGAGGAGCTGGCAGCTGAAGGGAACGAGCAGGTGGTTCCAGATGCAAGAACGTACAACCTTGTTTTATCGTCTCACGCTGACGAAGACGGGCCAGCTGCGGCAGAGAAAGTATTGCAGAGAATGGAGACGCATGAACGCATAAGACCCAATTCCATTTCTTTCATCACGTGCATGGACGCCTACGCAAAAATTGGTGATGCTCACAACAATCTTCGAATCTTGTCTCTGATGGAAAAATCATTCAAGAACGGCAATATAGAAGCAAAGCCAACTAGGAGGGCATATGTCTCCGCTCTGAATTCCCTGGCAAAGAGCAAGAGAGGAGACGCAGGAGCGAGAGCAGAGGCTTTGGTCCAAACAATGGAAAGATTGTACAAAGCGGGAGACACTGAGCTAGAGCCGGATACAACTGTATACAACGTATTGATCAATTGCCATAAAAATTCTGCTGCAAGAGCTGAAAAGGTCCTCTATAAAATGGGCAAACGTGATGTGGTATCTTACTCAAGTGTAATCAATGTGTATTCAAAGATGGGTGGGGTCAAAGCTGCAAAACGAGCGCAATCACTCCTCAACGAAATGCAGGAAGAAGATGTTGAACCGAATGCTCACACATTCAACAGGTGAGATGCTTGACTGTTATTTCTTCGACAAGCACACTTCTTGATTTACACCTAACAATATCATGCTTGTTTAACGCACATAAATAATAGTGCAATCACAGCATGGAGTAGGAGTGGAGACAAAGGTGCTCCGCAAAAAGCTGAAGCTCTCTTGAAAAATATGGAGGAGCTATACGAGGCAGGCAATACTAATCTCAAACCTTCGACGCAAGTGTATACGAGTGTCATAAATGCATGGGCGAAGTCAAATGAGGCTGGGTCTGCGTTGAGAGCAGAGATCTTGCTTAAGCTGATGTGGGGCTTATACGCACGTGGAAACAAATCAGCGAAACCCAACGTTCTCACCTTTACAACTGTTATAAATGCTTGGGCAAGATCACGTGACAAAGAAGGCGGCGAACGAGCCGAAGCTCTGCTTGATCAAATGCTTAAGCTTTACGAAAAGGGGGACAATGATGTGAAACCCAACGTGCTTACCTTCACATCAGCCATTCACGCATATGCTCGCACTGGCGTTAGAGATGCTGCATCAAAAGCAAATGATATCACGAAGAAGATGGAGGCAATCGGGGTCAAGCCAAATCTTCAAACATACAATGTGCTGATATCTCTCTGGGGAAACAGTCAGCAACAGGGAGCAGGAAAGAAAGCGGAAGGTATTCTGACTACTTTAGAGAATGAATATACCAATGGCAATAAGGATATGAGGCCAACAGTCGTTTCCTACACTAGCGCCATCAATGCTTGGGCTAAGAGTGCTGATTACGGGAAGGCCGAGAGGGCCAACGCATTATTGCAGCGGATGAAAGAGATGCATGCTTCTGGCATCATTTCCGACCAACCAAACGAGTTTTCCTATACCGCAGTGATTAATGCATGCGCAACAACTTTTGGGGAAAAAGGCGAGAGAACAAAAGCTTTTCGCATTGCATACAGCCTATTCAGAGAGATGTCTGAATCTGAGCATCTAAGTCCAAACCATGTGACATACTCAACATTCATGAGAGCAATAACGAAACTGACGCCACGTGGAGAGAAGAGGGAGTCCCTGGTCTCTGCAGCATTTCGTCTGTGTATTCGTGATGGCCAGTGCGACGAAAGAAGTCTCTTCGCGATGAAGAGTGCTGCATCTCCTGAACTGGTCGCGGACTTACTGGGCTGTAGTGACGTCTCAGAAGCAGCCAGTTTAACTGTTGATGCCTTGCCATTTCATTGGACTCGCAATGCGAAAAACTCATCACCAAGACCAAAGAGCGTACCAAAGTAACCTATTGACTGATATTATTATCTCATTCAGTGGCCTGTTTCCCATAACCAACCCCTATATGTTTGATATCAATTGCTCCCAGTTAGAATCTCTTTGTTTAGGCAGCCAGTGATGCCTTGCTATTTCACTGGACCATTCAGTGACTCTTTTTCCGACCATCAACCCTTATGTTTGATTTCAATCGCTCCAAGTTAGAAACTCTTGTTTAGACAATCATTGATGCCTTTATATTTCAGTAGGCCCGTGGTGTAAAAAGCAAATCAAGATCGAAGAGCATAATCGAGTAGCTATTTTCTTGAGCATTATCTTATTTGGTGACTGTGTTTCCAACAATCAACCCTTTATGTTTGCTTTCATTCGCTCCCAGTTAGAAGCTCTTTGTTTAGACTCCTTTTTTGTAAGCGACCCCGACTTCCCCTTTTTGCTCTTCTTGGCCTTTTTACTCTTCTTTGCCCCTATCGAACTGTCAACTTCATCAGCCTCCTCAGAATTCTCAACTGTGACAAATGCTGATCGCCATTGGCGAAGCTGCGATACTAGCAAAGCTAAATCTTCTGACATGCACCCTCTTGTGTCTTCCTCTCTATCCAAACAAGGGCAGGGAAATGGCCGCTCATCAACAGGAATGGTAGCGAAGATTGGATCTTGGCACCTGTCTTTCCAAGCGGATCGCAATTTGGATCTCTCAGTCAATGATTCAATGAAAACGTCAAACAAATCCTCAGTGACATGAGAATTCCCTGGACCATCTTTGGACAACACTTTCAAGAGGTTAATGACTTTGTAAGACGTATTTTCAAGCTCACAGAAGGAATTGCAAAGGATACTAACGGGCTGATTCCAATATGGATGTAGAGAAGCATGCTTCTGCCCCTGCACAAACCATTGCCGCAGCCACTCAAATTCTATTTCAGTCATGAGATTTTGTTGTACACGAATGTGTGATAGTAGCTTATCTCTTGATTTCCGAGGAGGTAAATCTGAGGTCACAACGCCTCTTTCCATATCAAAAGATGCTGCAGCAGAGGAAACTGCCTGGATCTTGTCTCGTACATATTGCCATGTCCCCGCTCCTTCTCTCGCCACCCTGTGAGTTGAGCTGTATCGAGTACCGCCTGATCCTGCAATCACTGCATGTTCATGGTTGTGATTGAAGTCGTCAAGCATATAATACAAAGACCCAGATGGAAGTGGTACCATCAATGGAGGTATGGATGTCAAAGCCCCACCTGCACCTCCATCCATGGCCCTCAGAGAAACTCCCCATGGATCACTGTTTTTCGATGTGGAAGAATCTTTCAACGATTGATAAACTGCAATTGAGCTAAAATCTTTCAATCCTGAGTCCCTATGCCATCCTACACTGATCTTTCCCATGTTATAGGACACTTCCTTTTTCAGGTCTCGTTTAGTAGCAGTTGATTCCATTTTATTGACAAGTGTCAGGTTGAAGTCTGCCGACCCAACCATCCCAACTGGAGAGACATGGGGTGATACATGTTTTTTCAACATTTTTTTGGACCTTTCAGTTAGTTGTGAATTGACGAGTCCCATTGATATTAGTGCGGATGATGTTTTCCCTGAGTAGCCCAATTTCCTCAAGGTTGATCCTTTTGTTGCATCTTTTAACCCAGATTTGCTGATTTCGTTGCCATTCTCATCAACATCGACCCAGGGATGTGAAAAAAGTCTCAGTCCCAAATATTTGTAGGTAGATCCTGGATCCCCAACCAATGTTCTTGTGACTGAAGTTCTGGTCAGCCGTTTCTTTCCTGGCTGAACTGCGTCTGAGAAATGGTATAAATGCAGAGTCAGTCATCAGTTGGTACACAGCATTAAATTGATAATAATGGTGCACACAGATTGAATCAACATACCATACAAAAACAACCCTCCCTGATCCATACCAACAAACGATGAATCGAATTCCTTGTGCAGAATTGATGGAAGTTTCTCCGGAGAATCATAATAAAAGCCAGAGAAGCTCGTCTTCAGACAATCGTGAAACGCTCTGGGATCATCTTCAGGAGTGAGGAAATTGCGTGGCCTACCGCTGCCGCTTTTATCCTTCCATATGGTCGGCGCCGCAGTCTTGGCCGCCACTCCTCGATGCTTCTTGAGAAGCTGTGCCAAAGAGGATGATTTGTTGGTTTGGTCGCTGGAACTTAGAGCATTGTGCTTCCGTTTCTTTCCCTTTGATGCATCAGCGAGGTTTTGTGTTTTGCCACTCTTTTCCTTCTTGCGCTGCATCTTTTCTTTGTCTACGCCGTTGAGATCGTTGGGACTTTCAGCTCCGCCTCCGCTGTGGCTGCTGCTTCCTTTCCCGTTCTTCTTCTTTTTGTTCTTCGGCATGGTGGATGTTGATTGGGTGGTTGCAATGGCAATCGTTGGGCGATGCGTTGACTGTGGACGGAAGTGGCGTGGATCTATGAATGCAGAAAAAGCGAGCGCCAAGTTGACGAATGGAGTGGAGGAGGTGTCAGTTTTTCGTAGATACTACGTAGGAATCAATATATTTTATAGCGGGAGATTGAGATCTTTCATATCTCGACCTCAATCCGCTCCATCCTCTCTCGGCACTCGGCAATATCAGCCTAATATCAGCCCACAACCACCTTGCAATCTCTTGCAATTGATTTGGGCAAGGACGTTGGCACTGTCCAAAACATTTCAAGGCGTAGCGACGTGGCTCTACCAAGTTTACGAGAGGAAAGTCCCAGCACAGCTTGAAGCCCGAAGGCGCTATGGAGTAAAGGCAGCATAACGAATAAAATATTCATGACGATTCATCAAATACTCATCTTGTGCCTTTCAGGCTTTCTTCTTTGTACCTTTCCAAAACATGTGGCTGCATTCCAAGTCCGAAGAAAATTCCCCCCGGTGGTGGGGCACACTCTAGTCAAACAGCAGCAACATAACCATTACTATCTAAGCCCATTATTATCTCGGAGGAGTCCTTGCTCACGTTTTGAAATGGGAAAAGACAGTGAAGGCAGCAACGTCAGCACCACCAATACAATTTACAAAGACGATTGCTTTGGATTCACCTCATTCATTGCTGGTGTCGCCGTCCAGGATTTTACCTTCGCTGGAATATTCGTATCACTTTCCCTGCTGGCGGATGTATTGACTCGAGTAGGTGTTTTACCGCCAGATTCAAAGAGACGGGAAATAGTCGATCGAAAAGTTCCGGGAGTCATAGCTATTTTGACCCTGATGCTAAATGCATTGGTTGGGCCAATGGTATCAAGCGATGCAACATCAAGTTTTTCGGGTATCGATGAAATGGATCTAGGGACAAAAGTTCAGTTGGCCATATGTTCATTTTCGATAGTCACGGCATTCTTTGACATAAGGTGGAGGGACCGGTTTGACTATCCGGAGGACTATTTGTAACCAAAGATGTTCTCCTCAGCTCAAGCATATCATTTCCTGCAACCAATGGCAATGGTAATTGATGGGGCATCACGTTAGGAACAAAGTAACAATCCTACAAGAAATGTCAATGGACAGATTGGGCACCATGATCTGAGTTGATCTGAGCAAAGTTATCACATTGCCATTTATTTTATCTTCATTATTTTTGAGTGAGTTTGAGTCCATGCGGTGTCCTAAGAGTTATAACCTCCATTATGAAACAAACATTTTCCAATTCATCATTTACTTCCTTATTCAGTCAATACAATTCTTCATTCGATGCCAAGCGCACACATTCATTCTCATTCATTATGTACCAAACTTGTTCTCATTACGTATGCATCACCTACGCAGCATTCCCATCAGCTGTGCCAGTTGACCTGCAGTCATAGTCTGCGGATCAAGACCATGATTACGCGCTGCCTCCAAAAGTCTCTCTGGCGAAATCTGGTCTGCTCCTCCTGCCTGCGCCACTGGAGCACGGGCCGCCTCCACAGAGGCAGCTCCCTGAGATGCCCTTAGAGCCAACACCTGACGTAGAGCCATCTCCTGCTGAGCTCGCTGCTGCTCCACCGCTGCCGCAGACGAATTCATCTCCTGATTGATCATGGCCTTTCGAAACTCCTCGTTCGCCATGATGGCCTGACGCTCCCTCTCAAGCATGAGTTCGTGATGGGGATCGGAGGCGGCTGCGCCGCCAAACTGGCCTGCCAATCCAGCTCCGGGCATCTGATGCATCTGTGGGTGGGAGACGAATTGGCTCTGGAGAGTCTCGCGAAGCTGGCGCAGGCGATTCTCTTCGCTCATTAGCATGGATTCGATGGCGATGCGACGATGGACCACATCATGTGTCAGAGAATCTGCCGAGAATGCTGGGTTGGCTGCTCCGATGCCCATGTTATGCTGGGGTTGCTGCTGCTGCTGCTGTTGCTGCTGCCCCCTTTGCTGGTTGGCGAGTAGGGTCTGGATGGCGGCCTGACGGACAAGATCAGACTGCTGCAAGTTCTGCTGGGCGCCTCCCTCCTTGAGCAACGTTTGCAAGGCAAGGTTCCGAGTTAGCTCTCGATTCATACCGGCGGGTGCCGGACTCGGCTGCTGCGCACCCTTGCCCTGTATGTAGTCTTGGACCTTTTGCTCCAGAGCCTGCTTGTTCATTTCTTCCATTTGCTTCTTCAGCATGAGGCTTTGGATCAATGCCTGCTCGTCGATGCCTTCTGGGACAGCTTCGCAGGACAGACCGCGTAGCGCTTGTAGAGCCTGCAACTGCTGCTGCTGCTGAAGAGCAATGGCAGCGGAGGCAGAAGCAACATTTTCTGGGACGTGGCCTTCACCCACTTTTGACTGCCCAATATTCGGACTTGCAGACTTTGCGGCCATTCTCATTTGGGTGTCAGGATGAGCGTAAGATTCTTCACGATTGGGCAGTGCTGGCGCCTCAGCTTCCTTCTTCTGGCTTAGTTCTTGTCCATTGCTCTCGGACTCCTTCTTGACACGAACCGCTCCACATGCATTATTGATCTGACCTTGTTCTTGACCTATAGACTGACGCAACTGCGGCGGCCCTCTCTGCAATGCAGCTATGAGCTGTGCGTGTGCCGCCGCTTGGCGTTCCTCCTCTCTCTTCATGAGCGCCTCTTGTACGTCTCTACTACCCGCCATGTGCGCACTCAGCCTTTGAGCCAAAGCCGCCTTCTTCGCCTCGTTTGCGAACTGCCTACGCATGATTGTCTGAGGATCCTCCTCATCTTCAACCATGTTCTCTTCAGGGTTGGTGGCCGCGGCGGCTGCTTGCATCATTCCTGCCTGCTGAATGGCGCGCGCCTGCTGTTCTCTCAAAGCTGCCTGCAAATGCTCTGCCAATCCCGGTGGGATAGGACCCCTATGACCCATGCTCGCAAGAAGGGCCGCAACACTTGCATCGGAGGCGCCTTCTTCCTGCTCTTGTTTGATAGGCTCAGCTGGAATCCTGGAGGGCACAACCTCGGGCGAGGCTTCCTGTTTCTTCTCTGCCTCTTCCCGCCTGGGCTCACTCATCGGCACACCACTTTGGCATGGAACAGGAGTAGGCTGCTGCTGCTGTAACCCAGCAAGCACGGGGGACATGACCGTGTGCACCGGGCTATGACGCACCTGCCCCTGCAACTGCCCACCCCTCCCACTTGCCATAAGGGATGCCTGAATCTGAGCCGCCCGTAGCGCCGCCGCCTCTCGTGCCTGCTGCTGTTCTTGTAACGCCTGACGAATCATGTTCTCGTTGACCATGTCAGGACGCTGCGCCGCGAGCTGCAGTAGTTGATCTAGCACCGGATTGACGTTAGGCGCATGATGGGCAAGCCCGCGCCTTGCCGCCAAGTCCCCACTGTTACCAGCGTTGGCTGCGGAACTTGCTCGTAACTTTTGAAGGGCTTGTTGCTGCAATAGTTGATTGAGCTGGAGCTGATGAAGTGATGACTCGTTCTCTTGCTGCTGCAGGAGTTGATTCGATTGGAGCTGCTGCAATGATGCCTCGTTTTCTTGTTGCTGCAGTAGCTGCTTGAGCTGCAGCTGATGCAATGTTGCCTCATTACTTTTGACCCCCGGATTCACGTTATCCAAGCTTGGGTTACTTGTGACACGTTCTTCAGGCACTTCAGGACGTTTGACTGGCTGCTGCCCCCCTTCTCCCCTTGGCAAGCTAGATTGATCCTGTTTCAACCTCTCCAACTTGAACCCTACCTCTGCCTCAGTATTAGAAGTGGGAATTGGATTGCGAGAACTATCAACCACCTGTTTGACTTGCTCTTCTTGAATAGGATTTTCCTGGGTAGGATTAGGTGTCAAATTAGAAGCATCACCCCCACCGTTCATGATGGCCTCCAGCTTTTGAGCTAAAGCCACCTTCTTGGTTTCGTTATTACGCTTCTTCTGCAGAGCCAATAAAGTCTCGGCCTGTTCTTGACGAGATGCAGACTCTTCCTCCTCGCTTGGGGTGGGCATGCTCGTAGTTTCAGCTTCCGGAACCCAGGTCTTCTTTTTGAGAAGAGATGATTTTACATTCTTCTTAGTTCCCTTGTTATCTCCACCCTCAAAATTACTGCTACACGAACTCTCACTCCCCTGATCTGCACTAATCGACCCTTGACCTGAAGGTTCCTCTTCTTGAGCAGGTGGTGGAACTCCCTGCATGGCCACATAAGCCTTGGCCAAATTCAATATCTCCTTCCTGATACGAACCTTTAGCTCCTCCTCTCGAGGTACATTCTTAAGATTAAAGCTCGGGTGGGGTATTTTCCCCATGAGATAGTCTCCCTGCTCCTTCTGGCGGGCTTGGCGATACTGAGAGGGGACGGTGAAGTTCACGCTCCCATCCGCATCTTTTGGATCGCGGGCATTATCGGCGTGCTCAAGCCAATTAAGAGTGTACTTGATCTCGTCCACATCGTTCGCGATTAGCATATTGCCTCCCCCGCCCGGCTGCTTGTTGTCGGCCGTGATTCGAGATGCCACATCATATGCCAACGCCGCGTCGCACGCCAAGTCGAACAGGCCGAGGTTGTACTGCCCCGATCCGCGAACCAAGCGAGCTTCGTACTTGGAGGACTGAGGCTTGTAGGTCACGCCCGTGTATTGAGGTCGTCGGACGGTAGCGGCGGCGATGGGGGTTAATGCTTCGTTCGTGATGGCATTGGTGGGCGGGGAGTCGCGGCTTGACTTCTTGGCCCGCTTCGAGGACTGCTTCCCGTCCTTCGTCTTGCGCTTCTTGGTCTTCGCCGGCTGAGATGAGGATGAATCCTTTTGAGCTTTCTTGCTGGCGGCCATTGAGGCACCTCCACCATCTCCTGCATCTTGAGCCTTCTTCTTCTTGGACTTCTGCTTCTTATTGCTCGTATTCATGATGGAATCCATTCTGTTTTGTTGTCAATGTAATGGAGTGGTGGTGCAGTGCAGTGCGTGCGATGTTGAAACCAAGCCGAGATCAAGCAGTCTGGGGTGATTGTGACGGTGGACACGACGAAATATCGTAGATGGATCCGGAGACAGATCCTTGGCTGGGCGACTGTTCCAAGGGAGTGGTTGTTACGATGGGAAAGCGGTATCTAGGTAGGTAGGTAGGTAGGTGCTCGGTGTGTGGCTCTTTTCGAATGTTGTGGAAACCCTCCCGTTAGTTAGTTGACAGCGCGACACAGGTAGGCAGGGTTCGATACGATTAGTTTTCGTAGTTGGGGCGTTACGTTGCAGTCAGGTAGGACATTGCTTGGGGGATATTGTAGACAAGGTAGGCATTGGGTGGGAGCTCTTGGTTGGACCTAGCTAGCTGCTGACGAGGCAATAATATGATATCATAAGGTAGAGGCAAATACCACATGAAATGTCAATAAGAAGAGAAGAAGAAGTAAGTAGGAAAGAGAGTGAGATACATATCATATGTCAGTCTAGGGAGTGCGTAGCGTACGTTATAACGTAGTTACTTCATTCGGGCGAATTATAATAGATAACAAGTAGAGTACTTATCTACGGTAGTATCACATCTGTCGATACTGTCCTAGTAACTAGTGGTCATACCTAACAAATAAAGTCGATTGATACGATAATTCTTCTAGAAATATTTCCTAGGTCGGCACTTTTGGTCCGGCACACCAACGCTTTGGCCGGGTGCCGCACTAAAGAGGAGGTAGCGTAACTATGTAGATAGAAGCAGTTACCTACAACATACCTACCCAAAACAGATAGCAAGCGCGGCCGGCCGGGCGACATACCGTGCGCCGTGCGTGATCCAAACATCCAAACTAGATATCTACGATAACGAAGGTAGGAGGAGCGAGCGAAGATATCTAGTCTCAAAAAATAACCTCGCATGAAATATTTGTTAGAAGAGAGGCCTTTCTCCTGCAACATTACGGACGAATATCTAAAATAGATCGATTTAGATCTATACTACTAATTATTTATACGGTACTAAAATTGGTAACGTGGCGTTACAGTTGGGAACAGTGTGAATGAATGGCCTGACGGTTGGGATTGGCGTGATATGTGGCGTGATAAAGTGGCGTGATGAATAACTGTGACGTGATATGTGGCGTGATATGTGGCGTGATGAATAACTGAGATCGG
>JALLAS010000468.1:0-12933 GCA_036939415.1 Detonula confervacea | reverse complement strand
TGGTGATCAACTCGGTTTGTACAACCACCTGTGATGACGCTGCAGACATCTAGTCTCAGTCAAATTTTGCCAATAATATGCTGCGCTCAAATGTCAATATATATCTGATGTCAATGTCGCTAAATTGTTGAAAGCCTCTGCCGATCCTGATCCTTCTTCTCTAGGTAATGTTTATTCTACGAAAAAGAAGCAGGTTGACTCTGCCACCCTTGACAAACGTTGGCATATTGATCATAACAAGACGAAGAAGACGGTGAAGCTGACTACCCAGAGAGGTGTCAGGTCTACACTTCATCCATTGTTGTCTCGCCGTTACCCTACAAATGATCGCATGATGCGCTACAGACGATTGCCCCACCCTGTGTTCACTGATACGCTGGAGGCTGGGACTAAGTCTACACGTGGTACTATATATAGTCAGGCTTATTGTACGCAATTTGGTTGTTCTAGATGCCACTCCATGTTGTACAAGTCTGACACGGATGCAACTCTGTCAATGTTGTTCAAACGTGATGGAGTTCCACCCAAAATTGTTGCTGACAACTCCAAGGAGCAATGTTTAGGAAACTTTGCCAGGAAATACTGTGAAGCTGATTGCCACCTTGTCAACACCGAGCCTTATTCCCCATGGATGATGGCTGCTGAGGGTTGCATCAAGGAGCTGAAGTGTGGATCCTCCCGTAAGATGTTGAAGACGGGTAGCCCCAAACGCTTGTGGGACCACTGTATTGAACTTGAGGCGCTGACTTTGGAGCTAAGTTTGATGTGATAAGGCATGGTGTTGAAGCACTTCGTGTTATCCGCTACAAGTTGCGAATGATGGGCGTTGCTGCTGCTGGTCCCACTTACATTTATGGGGACAACATGTCTGTCATCAACAATACCTCGAAGCCTGAATCTGTCTTGAGGAAGAAGTCAAATAGCATCTGCTACCATTTCATTTGTGAGGCCGTTGCTATGAAGAAGTGTCTTACCACCCATGTACCAACTCTTCGGAATTTTGCTGGCCTTTTGACAAAATGTCTGTCTGGGAAGAAGAGAAGGGACTTGGTCAGGGGAGTTCTGTTTGATATTTATGACTACAATGAGTAATTTGCTGTCAAGCTCGACTTGTTTGTGAGAGTCGAACTTGAGGGGACTGGCAAATAATGCCAAATATGGCGCCAAGTACGAAACGTATCTTGTCAGGACGGTACGTATATCGTGCGTACGTTGAAGCCACAGCCATATTGCCGAATTCTGATGCCCATGGCATCTTTGCCGCTTTGCCATAATCTTTAATACTAAGGAAATACGGACTTTGCTCACCATAGCAAGTCCGGGCGCCGCTACCAATACGTCTACTTACCTTTCATGTTAGTGAGATGATCATGATATGATCTTGCCTATTGAATCTATTTCATCCTCTCATAATGTTATATTAATAGGATATTCAATTAAAAAAGCACATGAACATTTTCCTTCCATGGGTGATTTTACTAGTAAAACCCCACAGCTGCACTGATTGACAGTTGAACCGCGGTTGAACGTAATAAGTATACCCACTTTGTGGAGGCCCAACCACCTTGAAATTGAGATGCTAACCTGTGCAGAGTTAGGCAGTTTTGTTAGCACAAATTTGAATGAACAAGCTCACTATGTTGTGAGAAGAAGGCGGTTCATTATATATCAATAATGGCCGCAGAATCTTTGGAAATTGTTCTGAGTCAATCAGAGACGGACATATTTAATAACTCTATTCAATGTGTTTACTCAATAATATGACTATGATGCATATAGCAACCAACCATCTATTATTTTATTTCTTTGGCTTAAGAAGCACCATTGCCGCTAGCATAATTGCAGCCACCACCGCTGCACCGCCAGCCAGAAGAACCGTGTTATTATTGCTCCCAGGTATAGTCATGGACAGTTTCACATTCTTATTCCCAGCTTGTACAGACGACTGGACCGCCTCTTCCACACATTCATCACTTTTAATGAGAATTTCATCGCCCTCGTCATCAAAGTATTTGAAGACTGTGGTGGATGGATTGAGGGCACCGCCATTGGAAACTTTGCCTTCAAGGGCTTTGAGTATGGAATCGACCGTCTTTGCCGCTCGAATCACGTAGGTGTGGCCATCTCCGTCTACAACCTTGTATGCAACTACATCCTCAAGCAGCACTGACGATGAAGCTGATCGACGAGCGGGCTTTGGAGATCCCACTGTACTGATCGGGTTGTAGTGTGTCAGGCTTTCACCAATGGAATCGTGGTCGCGTGAGCCGGCGTTGCCTAAGTCGACGTGAAGAGGAATATTGTTTGGATGGGATGTAACCATCACGGTCGGAGGTTGCGGTTTGAAGCTCTCTTCAGCAGAATAAACTGATGATACATCGTCCTCATCAAGCGCCGAGTCGAAGAGCGACTTCCAACCCTCAGCGCCCCCAGATGCATAGACACAGTCCATAACGTCTACGAGTCCGACCACACGACCGTCATCTTCACAGACAGGCAAAGTGAGAAACCTGTTGTCGTGCATGATTTGCAAAGCCTCCAGCACTGTGGTATCTGGTGAAACAGCCTCGGGATTGGGGGTCATGACCTGAGATACACATGTGCTGTCTAACGGCAACTCCTTCGCAATGGCACGGATCATCATGTCCTTGAATCCAAAGATTCCAACCAACTCATTGTTATCAACAATTAAAGCAGCCTTGCGAGCTTCGGCCATCATCAAACCCACAGTTTGTAGTGTTGAATTGGGGCTGACAATCGTTGATGGCTTTCCTGCCAATACAGATCTAAGTGTGGGAGAGGAGTTGCCACCAAGGGTTTGGGCAAGCAGGGGTCCCAATAAAGCCTGCAATGCCGCCGCCTGATTACCTCCGGCACCAATATTCTGTAAATTAGCCACTTGCACCATGGCGTCTTCAGCAGCTGAGCCGCTCTTCTTCTGGGATCTTTCGAGCTTCGATATAGCATCATTCAAACACTTGGCAATATCCAGACATCCAACGACACTGCCATTGTCGTCTGTGACAGGGAGATGGCGGAAGCGATTCTCAACCATGGTCACAAGGGCGTCCATGGCAGAGTCAGACATGGACACGCAAGTAGGGTTCACCGTCATCACATTGGATACATTGGTCGATCCAGCAGGCAATTGTTTTGCAACGACGCGGCGTGTGATATCTGTATCAGTGATAATACCAGCCAAGCCGCCGTTAACATTGACTATCAAGGCAGCATCGCCCCTCTTGCTGGCTAGAGTTTGCGCAATGGACAGCACGCTCTCAGATGTACCCATTAGAATTGGCTTCTTTGGGCGAAGCTTTGAAACGGGCCTCTCGTCTTTCTTGCGGGAGATCTTCGCAGATCTGACAGATGCACTGCGGTGGCTGTGGACTGATGCAGTATCGGTCAAGTCGTCGCAATCCATTGCGCTTGCGAAAATGGCCTTCCATCCCTCCGCGCCTCCTGACGCATAGACGCAGTCCATGACATCAACCATTCCAACAACGCTTCCATTGGCTTCGCAGACAGGAAGAGTGAGAAACTTGTTGTCGTGCATTATTTGAAGAGCTTCCAACACGGTCGTGTCAGGGGAAACTGATTCTGGATTCGGTGTCATCACAGTGGACACAGCTGTGAGATTCAAGGGGAGTTCCTTTGCTACTGCCCTGGTCATCATGTCCTTGAATCCAAAGATACCCACCAGTTGGCCTTGATCAACTACCAACGCTGCCTTTCGAGCCTCGGCCATCATTTCTCCAACATCCTGCAGATTGGAACTAGGCCCCACCACGGTGGATGGCTTGCCAGCCAAAATGCTGCGCAATGTAGGTGATGACTGGCCACTGAAAGCTTGAGATAGTAGCGGTCCCAGGAGCTGCTGCAGTGCCACAGCATGGGCGCCACCTGCACCTCCCAAGCTAGCTTTCAAAGCTTCCTCTGCCGCATTGTTTCCTTTGTCTTTACTCTTTTCTAGCTTGGATATTGCATCATTCAGACACTTGGCAATGTCCAACACACCCACTATTGATCCATTTTCATCAGTAACAGGCAAATGTCGAAAGCGATTTTCAACCATCGTAACTAACGCATCAGTGGCCTGATCTGACATGGCCACGCAGGAGGGGTTTGCCGTCATGACATCTGCCACGCTGGTGGTGGACGCAGACAGCTTTTTTGCCACAACACGTCGTGTGACATCTGTATCAGTAATGATACCTGCAAGCCGACCATTATGATCAGTAATAATTGCTGCATCGCCCCTCTTACTGGCAAGCATCTGTGCCACTGAAAGCACAGTGTCACCAGAATTAGAAACCATTGGTGCCTTGGGCCTGAGCTTGGACACTGGCATTTCATTCTTGCGCGTGCTCCTAGATGATTTGACAGAGCGAGCACTAACACTTCCCGCGTTGTGGCTATGAACTGATTGAGTGTCAGTCAGATCATCACATTCCATAGCGCTGGCAAAGATAGATCTCCAACCATCAGCGCCCCCTGAAGCGTAAACACAGTCCATCACATCCACTATTCCAACGACACTGCCATTTACCTCACAGACAGGAAGTGTCAAGAACTTATTCTCGTGCATTATTTGAAGTGCCTCCAACACCGTTGTATCAGGAGACACTGAATCCGGATTCGGCGTCATCACAGTCGACACTGCAGTATAATCCAATGGAAGCTCTTTTGCAATCGCTCGTGTCATCATGTCCTTGAAGCCAAAAATACCCACAAGTTTTCCTTGGTCTACAACCAAGGCAGCCTTTCGAGCTTCTGACATCAGGTTGCCTGTCTCTTGTATCGTAGTGGATGGCGATACAATAGTTGATGGCTTCCCTGCCAAGACAGTGCGGAGAGTTGGCGAGGATTGGCCGCTGAAGGCCTGCGACAACAAAGGTCCCAGAAGCTGCTGCAGTGCCGCAGCTTGAGCACCGCCAGCCCCACCAAGGCTCGACTTAAGAGCTTCTTCCGCAGCACTGTTTCCTTTCTCTTGGCTATGCTCAAGCTTCGATATAGCATCATTGAGGCACTTGGCTATGTCCAACACCCCTACCACTGCACCATTGTCATCAGTAACAGGCAAATGTCTGAAGTGGTTCTCAACCATAGTGACCAACGCATCAGCGGCTGAATCGGACTTGGAGACACATGACGGATTCGGCGTCATAACATCTGCCACGCTGGTGGTGGACGCAGACAGCTTTTTTGCCACAACACGTCGTGTGACATCTGTATCGGTGATGATGCCAGCAAGCCGACCATTATGATCAGTGATAATTGCCGCATCGCCCCTCTTACTGGCAAGCATCTGTGCCACTGAAAGCACAGTGTCATCAGAACTGGAAATCATTGGTGCCTTTGGCCTGAGCTTGGACACTGGCATTTCATTCTTGCGTGTACTTCGGGATGATTTGACAGAGCGAGCACTAACACTTCCCGCGTTGTGGCTATTAACTGATTGGGTGTCAGTCAGATCATCACATTCCATAGCACTAGCGAATATTGATCTCCAACCATCAGCGCCCCCTGAAGCGTAAACACAGTCCATCACATCTACTATTCCAACCACATAACCATTTGCCTCGCAGACAGGAAGTGTCAAGAACTTGTTATCATGCATTATTTGAAGTGCCTCCAACACAGATGTATCTGGTGATACTGACTCTGGGTTCGGTGTCATAACAGTCGACACAGCTGTAAAATCCAATGGCAGCTCCTTTGCAATAGCTCTAGTCATCATGTCCTTGAAGCCAAAAATGCCCACAAGTTTTCCTTGGTCTACAACCAACGCAGCCTTGCGCGCTTCAGCCATCATATTGCCTGTCTCCTGAATGGTTGTGGATGGCGAAACTATGGTCGATGGCTTCCCTGCCAAGACAGTGCGGAGAGTTGGCGAGGATTGACCACCAAATGCCTGCGATAACAGGGGTCCTAGCAGCTGTTGCAAGGCTGCTGCTTGAGCGCCACCTGCTCCTCCAAGGCTTGCTTTGAGAGCTTCCTCTGCCGCATTGTTTCCTTTCTCCTGAGTTTTTTTTAACTTGGAAATGGCATCATTTAAGCATTTCGCTATGTCTAATACTCCTACCACTGCACCATTTTCATCAGTGACTGGTAGATGACGAAACCTGTTTTCAACCATAGTTACCAGTGCATCAGTGGCTGGATCAGACCTGGAGACACATGACGGATTCGGCGTCATAACATCCGCAATGCTAGTGGAAGACGCGGACAGCTTCTTTGCCACAACACGCCGTGTGACATCCGTGTCGGTTATGATACCAGCTAACCCCCCATTCTGATCGGTAATGATTGCCGCATCGCCACGCTTGCTCGCCAGCATCTGCACAACCGAAAGAACTGTATCACTCGAGGATGAAACAATGGGTGCTTTGGGACGAAGCTTGGATACAGGTGTTTCATTCTTGCGGGTAGTGTGTGATGACCTGACAGAACGATTGGCAACACTGCCTATCGCACTTCTCACGCTGTGGCTACCTACTGATGCCGTGTCATCACAGTCCATGGCACTGTCAAAGATTGATTTCCATCCTTCAGCCCCTCCGGATGCATATACACAGTCCATTACATCTACTATTCCAACAACATTTCCGTTTGCTTCGCAGACTGGAAGGGTTAAGAACTTATTATCATGCATGATTTGAAGAGCCTCCAACACAGTTGTATCTGGTGATACTGATTCTGGGTTCGGCGTCATCACAGTCGACACTGCCGTGTAATCCAATGGCAGCTCCTTGGCCACAGCACGCATCATCATGTCTTTAAAGCCAAAGATACCAACTAGGTGACCATTATTCACCACCAAAGCAGCCTTGCGAGCCTCGGCCATCTTATAACCAGTCTCTTGAATTGTTGTCGTGGGTGCGACAATTGTGGAAGGCTTCCCTGCCAACACCTTACGCAGTGTTGGTGATGACTGGCCGCTGCCTGCCTGTGACAGCAAAGGACCAAGTAACTGTTGCAATGCTGCAGCTTGAGCACCACCTACTCCCCCCAAAGTAGCCTTCAATGCTTCCTCGGCAGCATTGTTGCCTTTTTCCTGAGTGCGCTCAAGTTTGGATATAGCATCATTCAGACACTTGGCAATATCCAATACTCCTACCACTGCACCATTATCATCCATTACAGGCAGGTGGCGAAATCGGTTTTCAACCATGGTTACAAGTGCATCCATTGCTGGATCTGATAAGGCGACGCAGGATGGTTTCGGTGTCATGACATGAGCAATGCATGTCGTTGCTGCAGGCAGCTTCTTCGCCACAACACGGCGTGTGACGTCCGTATCCGTTATGATGCCAGCCAAGCCTCCGCTCTGGTCAGTGATGATGGCAGCGTCTCCACGTTTGGAAGCGAGCAATTGAACAACTGCTAATACAGAGCTGTCAGATTGGCATATCATGGGTGCTTTCGGACGGAGTTTGGACACTGGCCTGCTGGTGCTAGATGTAGATACAGATGCTGAGCTTTTTGGCACTTTGACTGAGCTGGAGGCTCTGACCACTGAGGCCATAGTTACAGATTTGGTATTGGTCCTAGCGCGCAAAGGTGCATTCACTGATGCGCTCACAACAGCAGGCGCTTTGGGAATATTCGTCACAGCTGGTGCTGCCGCCGGTGGTAGTGGAACAGGAGCATTCTTCCGCTCCAACTCCAACTTCTTCTCAATACCTTCAATGTTCTCATGCAAACTTTCTGCCCCTCCAAAGTCCTTATTCTGAATTGCAGCATCCATCTCCGCCTTTACCTTCACCAACTCATTGTTCAGCTCTTCCACAGTTGGTAGCAATGGTTTCATCTCTTCCAGTTGGTCAAGAGTCGTTTGGTGTTGGGATGCATCCTTGAACTTCTTGGAGTCGATGGCAGATTGTACAAGAGATTTGCAGCTACAAATTTCTTGTTCGAGATCATAGCGGCTTTCAAAGGTAATGGTCTCTCCTTTTTCATTGGTAAATTGCGGCAAGGAAGAATTTTCAGAGCAGTCTTCTACCTCTTTCTTGGATGCAGCAGTTTTTGCTTTTTCCTCTTCAAACTTCGACTCCAATTTATCAACATCTTTGTGCAATTTGTCAGCCTTCTTGAAATTCTTCTTTCTAATCGCCTCGTCCATCTCCAACTTGAGCCCATTTAACTCTGCCTCCAGCTCTTCCAATGATGGCAATGTTGAACGTAAACTCTCCAGTTCATCCAACTCAGCCTGATATTCGGTAGCCTTTCCAAACTCCTTCTTGGCAATAGCCTCGTCAATATTCTTCGCAACTTCTGTAACAGCAGTCTCCAAGTC
The DNA here is from genome assembly GCA_036939415.1 of Detonula confervacea. Taxonomy (NCBI): domain Eukaryota; phylum Bacillariophyta; class Thalassiosirophyceae; order Thalassiosirales; family Thalassiosiraceae; genus Detonula; species Detonula confervacea. The sequence goes on along the minus strand of JALLAS010000468.1, from coordinate 4,634 downwards.
TGCTCGCGATTCGAACCTCGCCTCTACAATTTCATTTGATTCCTCTAATCCATCACCATCGTCATCTGGAGTACCCACTCCTTCTGACCGAAGTGCGTCCTCCAGCCTCTCATTTGCGGCATCCAGCTTGCCTTGCGAGGACGCCGCCCCTGTGAAGTCTCTCCGTGCAGCAGCATCTGCCACAGCCTTTTCCGCTAGTTTGACGGCCTCTTTCAATTCATCAAGGGTAGGAAGGTCATCGCGCTTCTGAACGAGCTCTTCCAACTTTACTTGGAGTGGCGCACATTCAGTAAAGGCTTTCCTTGCGACAGCATCGTCAACGAGAGCCTGAACCTCCGCAATTCGAGATTCAAGCACAGAGCGTGTTAAGGGTCGTTTTCCTTCGAGTGCTTCTTTTAGTGGGCCTCTGAAAAGGTGAAAGGAAATGGTGAGCATGTGATGTAATATGAGATAAACAAAATCGAATCATTATGCTACTGACAATCTAAACAGATGAAGCACTTACAACTTCTTCTCAAGATCCGCAGCAGTCTTGAAGTCCTTATCATTCACCGCGGTCTCCATCCTCGCCATCTCTTCCTTGTACAAACTATCCAACTCCTTGAATGGCATGTCCGAATAAGGATCCCTCAGCTTCTTCGTGCGTTCATTAGCCCTGACCCTGCGAAGCAGACACTGCAGCTTGACAACACAACGCAACGTCAGCACGTACGTCTTACGAGTCTTCGACATACGATAGGCAGAGGAGATTTTGCTCACGGCAGCAATCTGACGATGCTTTAGGATCATGACAAGTCGGAACCTTGCCCATGAGGTGAGCAATCTGCTCGACCTCTGTCTGGCAATCATCCTACCGAACTTTCCAACAACACGAGCGGCAGCACGTACGCGTAGGTGCGCCAAAAGCTCTAGCCGGCTGGCCAGATCCCGCTTAAGGAAGATTTTTGTGTGTCCAATCTGCCACTCTGCATCAGTGAGGTTGAGCCGCTTTGATAACACTTTCACGAGGTGACTGATGCCATCTCCTCCCTTGGCCTCGTCCGTGGAAAGCAGCAGATGGAATCGCCTATGAAAGCTCTCATGCTCCTCTCTCAACGCATAGCCCTCCCTTCGGATGCGGATAGTTTCCATCATTCCCGAATAGCGCAATTGTCGAAGAACTTCTCCGGCATCAAAGACGTTGTATGCCTTTTGGGTGTTCGGCTTGATGCACCTCACATAATGCGGCTGGGTGCACTCCAAATCCATCACCAGCATCTGCAACGAAGTCCTGAACTGCGATGCAACGCTAATGCCGCGAATGGTGGAGCGCCGCGAGGGCGTGACGGTGGGATCCGCCGCGGGTGCCGAGGTCTGGCTGGAAGAGGTAAAGACTCCCTGCGTCAGCTCGTTCGACGACGTGGATCCTAGATCCTTCAGCTCGTTGCTCAGCGTTTCGACATTCTTTTCCACAAAGCCCGTGACAGTGTATCGTACCTCGCCGGCGTAATGCACCACGACGAAATCCTTATCCTTCCCAAACTTTGGTGTAATGAAATTCTGATGCCTCACGGGATCCTTGTTCGGAGAACTCTTGTTTTTGTTCTTTTTCTTCTTTTTATTACTGGTATTGATCGCATTATTCATGCTGCCGTTCTTCCCTCCGCCAAACTTTTGGTGCAGCTGCGCCAAAAAGTTGGTATCCCGATCGGTGGTGGTGCCCATGCCTCCGCAATCGTCCAGCGTGCTCAAAATGCCCACGTTGCCTCCGCCTCCCTCGATCAGCTCCAGGCATGGTCGGTTGTCGTTGAAGGTGATGTACGTCCAATCGACGCCCTCGCTCGAATACAGACTTTGCTCTACCTCAAAGAGATGGCGATTGAAGTGCCGCTGCAGCTTTTCATTAGCGTAGTTTATCAACAGCTGCTCGAACCCATTGTTATCAAAGTTCTCAAAGCCGTAGATATCCAATACACCAATGAACCCCGTTGGAGCGGAAGGCTTGTACACACTCTTGACGGGCGAAAAAAATTCATCGGCTCCTGATCCAGGCGCCAACGCCGCCGCCGATGCCGAAACTGCATTCTCCGAAGCCAAAGTGACATTAATCTTACGCACCAACCACACAAACAGGCTGGAGTACACGAGTTTGGCAAACGCATCGCGCTTGTCGCTCGCCTGCGCCACATCCTGCGGCTTGTGAATCGTCTTGCCGCCCACGCTCAGCAATTTCGTGAGCATGGCCTCCGAAACTTTGGTTTCGTCCAGCCCGAGCAAATCGCACGCCGTCTCGAGACTCGCGGCGCTGGACTCGGTCATCTTGGCCTTATCCCCGCCGGAATGATTGTCCTCGTCTCCCTTATCCACCTCAAAGTCGATGTTACCAATGTGCAACACGGCCGCAATGATGCCTAACACGTGATTCTTCTCGCCCTCCAACAGGCCGATCCGGTCCAAGCACGCCATCGTCTCGGCGAATGCCACGGCATCCCTCCGACTCTTTAGCGTAGGTCGATTCCCCAAGTAGCGAAAAGCGACAATACCGTCTTCCAGCCCGAACTTTTTGAGCGTGTCCTCGTCGGCGCCGGAGAAGATTTGGTAAAAGACGTGGTAATTTCGCTCCCCCTCGATCTGCGTCGTAATGCGCGTTTTTTCCAACAGATAATTGCTGATCGAAGCGCCGGCGATGCTGCCCGAGTCGGTGTCGAAGGAGATTTTGATGAATTTTCCGAAGCGACTGGAGTTGTCGTTTTTGAGGGTGCGGGCGTTCCCGAAGGATTCGAGGAGCGGGTTGGAGGATAGCACTCGATCTTCCAGCGTGGCCGTCGCTTCGGCATCGGAATTCTCCGCGTCCTCCGCAACGCTGTCCGGCGCCTTGGCCTTCTCCCCGTCGTCCTTCGTAACCCTCGCCAAATACTGCATAATCTTCTTGGTGGCCTCCGTCTTCCCCGCCCCGGACTCCCCCGAGATGATCACGCTCTGGTTCCTCACCACGTGATTCCTCCTCTTCTGCTCGTGATCCTTCTCCATCATGAGCATGGGATCCTCCTCTTCCAAATGCGGTTCCGCGTCTTCGATGGAGGTTGCCGAGGACAGCAGCGAGTTGTACGCGCGGTCGGCGACTTGGAACAAATGGCACGGCAGCGCATCGCCCACGGCGGCGGAAGAAGCGGCCGATGGAGCCGAAGTCGAATTGCGATACAGCAGCATCCTCTCCTCGGAATACAAATCCTCCCCGTTCTCTTTTAGGGTAATGCTCTTGTAGGGATTCACGGACATCAATATGGGTCCGGCGCTGGTGTAGATCTCGTCGCGATTGTACCGCACCCGCAGGGCATTCAGCAGGCTGGCTTCCGTGACGTTCGGCAAATGGAGGACGTCGGGTATGCCGGCGTAATCTTCCGGAGACGTCAGGGGGATGAGCTTGTTCCGATCGCGGATTTTGTGGAGCTGCCCGTCGGAAGTTTTGACCAGCACCGGTACCTCCGTGCTGGTGGCGGCATCGTCCTTGGAGTCCTCCTTGGAGTCGTCCTTGGAGTCGTCCTTGGAGTCCTCGTTGTCGCTGTCGGCGGTTCTTTCGATATCCTTCAATATGGTGCACGGCAGGAATAAATGACGGGAGGTGAAGAGCAGCGAATCGTCGGCTTCTCCCGAGGTGCCGGTGGAGGATTTTCGCTTGATGGAAGGGGCGGACGAGGATTTGGCGGGCGTGTCGAAGGAGTCGCCGGAGTCGGGCGGGAGGACGAGGGTAGGATCGAAGAAGTATTCTACCTTGGCCTTGCCCGTTATCTGAGAGTTGGTTGGTTGTAGATGATGAATGATGCATGGTTGGGGGTTTTGGTTTGAATGATGCATGCATGGCAAAGTCAGTTAATGAGCGTGTTCGAGTGAATCATTGGAAAAGCAAATCAAGCGAGTTAGTAAGCAGAGGATAGCAGGATATATATACATCATGCAGTGTAGATGATGAATCCATCACCAATGACCGACGCGCCATCGCCATCCATAAAACGGACGAAAACACAAATAGATATGCAAATGCACAATCAAGCAAACAACCCCTACAAAAATGCCTACGCAATAGAGATCTCACCAAATCAACGGTGCGAGCATGAGAGCCGCCGCTGCCCCCTCTAGCGGGCGTTTTGACCGGCGCCATGATCGAGAAATTATGAAGGGGTCTTTCGTTCGCTTCCTTCNGAACCGCTGTGATGCGTTGTTGTTTGGAAAATGCAATCTACCCCTGGCTGGATACTTTCACATCTCTTGTGTCCAAAATATCTTTTCAAAAGTGTCCAATATCTGATCTACCTAATTTCACAATTGGGACTCCATACACATTGTTTAGAAATTGATGCTGTGGAAATTTCTCCTTCGCTCTCCTCTCCCTCCCCCCGCCCGTAAGGGGGTCTTCATAACATATAGAGGGTCTTCGTAACATATGAGGGGATCCATGATATCGCCTTGATGAAAGAAGGGGGTCTTGACGCCAAACGTAACCTAGTTCCGTGTGGGAATTTACTTGACATATGACGCTCCAAAGATGGCAGGAAGACTTTTCCAAAGATGGCACGTGCGTAGCCAGAACCGTGGTCAAAAGCAAGAATGTGCCACTCAAAGCCAGCAAGTCCTAATGGCTTTTTCCAACATTGGCG
>JALLAS010000467.1:0-12928 GCA_036939415.1 Detonula confervacea | reverse complement strand
TTCGAAAAGCTCGTGAGTTACAAGGAGAAGTATGGGAAACTACCATCGACCAAGGAGAAGGGACTTGGAAGGTGGATTGGGAACCAAAGGCTCATTCTCAACAAAGTGAAAGAGGCAGGTCAATCCAACGATCGCCTCTTGAAGTTTGAACAGCATGGAATAATCTCTTGAAAGAATAATGACTACTGAGCCATTGAATATTTGAAACGGATAACATGAATACCTAGTGCCATTGATTAGTCTATCTCGCAAAATACTTTACTTTGTTTGATTGAAATTAGAAATGCTTACAAGAAGGTAAATCCAGCTTGGAATCATGAATCTTCTTCTGTTACTACCTTATGGTTAGACGAAGACCGTGTTCGTGGTTACTATTAATACTTCTAAGCTGGATTTGCCTTCTTCTTAATTTAATCAAACAAAGTAATGCAGCTAGATTATGCTCTTTGCAGCTTCAATCTATAACGAAAAATCTTGATCACGACACCTACTGTCCACTATTCACCTATTTCATTTGCTCAGCTCTTTCCAAAGCAAGTTTCATAGCATTCTTGCAGCCGTCATAAAGGCCAATTTTGTTGTTGTCTTCGATTGATTTGTTCATCACTTCCAACAAGTTCGTGGTCAAGAAAAGTTCAACATACCTCACAGCCAAAGGAACTTCCCTCACCTCCAATGTACCATCTCCAAGCTCAGATGCACGCAATGCCGAATACGCCTCGTGGTCTCCTACTCGGCGAATCATCAGTTTGGGAATGGGATAAAATGCCAACTCACTCGGTTTGCATGCAAGGACATCAGCAACATTGCAGAGGATATCAGTTGTGGCCACAGCCGTGAAATAATCATCAAACGAAAACTGTAGTGTTCAAGTAATATGAGATGTGAGTGATATGGCCTGCAAGTCAAGACATGATTAATCAGACCAAAAATGCTTACCAATGTCACATTCTTTGAAGGCTCTCCAGTCAACATTTTCTCCTTGAATGTTTGTACACCATTCATATCGTTCACATTATCATAGTCCACACCATTGGACTCCAATGCACCAATAAAAGCGGTCTTCATATGCGCATGATCAGCCGCATTCAAGAACAACTGCACCTTTCCTTCCTTCACCAAGCCAGAGAAAGCTCCAATCATGTTGATGATAAACTTTCTTTGCGCACCTGCTCCACCGACAGGAATGATGATTCGAAGTGGTTTCCCCGCCTTTCTACGCGCATTTCTGCGAGCACATGCATCTGGGATTCCTTCCACCAAATCACGCGGAATCCAATGTCCTGCCAATGCCAAGTCCTCCTCTTTCACTCCCATCCTGAGGAATTCATGGTAGTTTGTCGGGCCTTGTACCAAGTTGAGTGCGCCAGGGACGACCACGAACCATTGAGCATGATTATCAATCACAAGATTAATAACGTTTTTGAAACCAGCGGCAACGGCGGCACAGGCAACCATGCAATGGGTGGCAATGATGGGTGAGTTTTTGTCGAGTCCATTGATGAGAGGAAGCATGTGTTCTGCGAATTGGTAGGTTAAGCGGAGAGAGTCTTCATCGCCAGATTTTGTGAGGCTGCCCCAGAATTTTTCTACAGCTCCTCCCATCTATATACAAATCAGATCGATAGTTAACAATTAGTTATCAGCATGATCATAGACATTACACGATTCCATCGAAATGGGAAATGAATGAAATTCTCAATGATAATAGAGGGCAAAAACATACCTCAGAAGCCAGCCTTGATCCTTTGGAATAAAGCTTGTCTGTATCTTTGATCATCTGAGCCTCTTCAGACTCAATGTTGAGAAAGTCATGGAACCTGGAAGAAAAAGGTTATATTTCCATGAGAACGACATGACAATTACATGGCCATAGTGAAAATATCACTGTGTCTCAGTAGCAGATGCATATCGTGCCAGAATGCTTACCAGGTCTCTCTGTCATTATCGATGTCTCCACCCAGTCCCCACGAAGTAGCAGCATACGCAATACGATGATGACCAAATCCCATACGAATAGTACCCACAACAACAGGAGGCTTCGCAGTCTCGCTCAACTCCGAACCATTTTCATTCCTAGACGTAACCTTCAGCCCCGAAACCTTGTCGCTATCCTCCTTCTTGAGCGGATATCCCTCCTTCTTCGCCGCGCGGCTACCCACGTTGAGACGATTCAAAAAACACGCCTTGAGAGCAGAGACGGCGCTGGGTGGGCCGCCGACGAAGTCGTCGACGCTGACGGAGTTGTTTTTGATCATCGAGGCGTACCATGCCGGTGAGAGGAGGAGGAGGATGCGCCAGAGAACGAAGAGGGCGGCGAAGATTGCGGCCACGCCGATGAGGGCGGTGGCCCATGGTTGTAGTAGATCTGCCATGATATTGTTAGCTTGTCCTCGGAATCAGAATAAGAAATGAACGCTTCGTATGGGAACCTATGGGAACGCACGATGCCGCTCACAATTCACCCAATACGAACCCAATCACACTCAATCATGCTCGTGGATCTTTGTATGTTTGTGGCGTTGATTTTGATGCCCGACGAATACGTTCGCTTCAACTCTGTCAAAAGATTTTACGAGTGCAGTAGGAATCAGTACTTTCGCCGTAGGCAGCTTCCCGCCAGATGGCCGCCATCAAACTCGATCGCGATGACGAAGCTGAAAGCCGAAATAAACAGCCGAAATAAACCACCGACCGCACATCTAGCACCGCACGCAGGCATAACCGCACAACCAATGCCGCTACCGCTACCGCACTACCACTACTATCTCGACGTCTTTAAGCGCTAAGCAGTAATCCTGATCCCTACCCACTCATCCATGATGTCTTTCTCTGCAGCGTCAAGTTTGAGGGCGAGATGCAGTGGTTGTATCAATGGTCGGCGTTTGCTGCAAAGTAGCAGCGTTCAATTCCCATCGTTGATGCAAGTTTCTTCAGTTGGAGCAACAAATAATGACTATCGCAGATGCAACTTCGTGCAATCGGGAACAAATCTACCGACGAATCGAACCTACTCGGCATCAACCAAACTAGAACAAGACGAAGAAAGAAAATGGGCACTCCTATACCAACGAGATCCATCAAGAACAACCGGTCCCCGTGCCATGTTCGGTATTTCCACATTCAACTTGGCATATTGGTCATGGTACTGCATCGATTTCTCCCCATCAGTCAACGCCTCGGCTCACGAGAAGGCGGCATTGGGTCAGATCGATCCGGAAACTCTGGAGTTGCTTCTCATTGATCCCATTATGGGATATGTTGGATTAGGAATGGCATCCTTAATTTGGACAGGTTCGTTTTTGTACACCAGGCAATTGGTGTCTGCGATGTGGGCATCAAAAACTACTGATGACGAGGAAAGCTATTTGGCTGTATCTACGCTCAAATTTCCATTTCTGACGCGACCGAAGGTTCTGGCAAAGACTGTGTACGATCCCGACAACAATAATTTTGATGGGATTGAAAATATTGAATTCACAGATGCAGAGCTCGGGTCAGAGTCCTCGCTCCAGGTCTATGCACCAGGAAAACTTGCTCTTTCAGAGGAAATAAAGAGAAACGATGTCATAGTTAAATTTGACGGAGATTTCAGTAGACTGAGAGGTCATATTGCGTTGAAGAAAGAGGATGGGAGCGGCGACACTGGATCTCCTCTGGCAAATTTGCTGAAACAAAAGTACTTGATGGACATTGTTTCGCAAGAGGAGATCATGCCCAACACCAGTGATACTCTTTTTCAATCTCTCGTGCTCAAGAAGTATCACTTTCAGAATATCAACAAGGGGGGGAATTATGAGTCGAACGAGTTGGACAATGACGAGGGAAGCGAAGATGATTTGCATGGTAACGAGGGAGATATCGAGCCCAGAAAAACAAGCATCAAACTTAAGAAGGGATTTCGCAGGAAGAGGCGTTAATGACATCACGAGGAAGCAACAATGTCAATTATTTTCCAGGTTGGGTTTGTTATAAGTCGAATTGAATACTTTCCAATGACGTCAGTGTTGTATCTCCTTTATGAAGTGCTGCCATCCATTCTGGCTTTGCTGGAGAGTAAGGTGGCTCGGTTGATTTGTTTTCATCTAGATCCCAAAACGATGTGTCTTTATCGGTCTGAAAAAAAGAATGATTGCGTATGGATTCATATTGCTTGCGTGGCAGTCTTTGTGTTTGTTCTCCTTCGAGGGAGTTGCAACATGATATGCTCGATCCCATGAAGTCATCTTGCATTCCTAACCGACCAGCAGAGTTAATTGAGAGTAACGATGATATGAATTCTCTTGCATCTTTGCCAACACATTGTGGAAACAATAATTCACTCTTGCCATTAGCATAATCCAACACACTTTGGATGGCAAGATGATCACTCTCCGCATGGAATGGTGATTTACCAACAAACATGTGGTAAACGAGGCATCCAAATGACCATAAATCCATGGCAGGAGACGTTGCGCATTGTTGACATTCTTCAGTATCTTCATCACTACCACGGATCATGTCAGGTGATACATAGTCTGCTGTACCAACAAAATCACCAGATTCTGAAATGCTTGAAGATGTACCCGGAGGTGTCCATCGTTTCAACATCACTGTCCCATCACAATCCTCTTTTACAAATACAGCAGCTGACCCAAAGTCACCCAGTTTGACCTCGCCTGATGGAAAAGTAATGCCAATGTTTTGTGGTGAAATATCACGATGAATCACGCCCCGTTGATGCAAATATTCAATGGCTCTAAGAATTTGAGCTGCATAATATCTAATCCAAGAAATATCCATCACTGGAGTATCATCATCTGTTGAGTTACCGACTTGTGACCGGATCAGATCCAATAATGTACCTCCAGCACATAGCTCCAGCACCAAGTATAAGCAGTTTGCGTCATGAAAGCATAGAAATAACTTCATGCACAGCTCTGATCCTGGGAGTCCATTTTCTTGTTTGGATGACAATATTTCTGTCAAAATATGCTTCTCCGTCATCACGGCATGAATTTGATTGTGGCGCATGATTTCTGATTTGGGAATCATTTTGATAGCATACCCATCGTTTTGATGCTGCGCGTAATTTTCTTGGTGTGGCGATGCATCGTGATGCACATCATTGCTACTGTCGTTGGAAGCATCGTTCGCAGTGCCCGGTGTTTTGACCTCCGCGTAGATTACGGTACCGAATCTTCCCTCTCCAAGTTTAGGCCCGTAGAGGAAGTCTGCGGTAGAATATTGTCGCATGCCGGAGTCCATGACGATGTTAGGTAGGAGCTGCCGCTGCTGGAGCAATCTTCATTCCGTCGGTGGTGCGGCTGCGCTGTGGGCTCGTGGCTCGTCATGGTGGAGGTTGTTTTGTTTTTTGTCATGTCTCTTGATGGATAAGATATGAAAGATACTACCAATTCCTACGCTGCTCGGATGCTCCTCTCGTGGCTGGCCGGCGCTCAGAGTTGATTCGTTGATCATTTCGTTTTTAGGCGGCACGATCAAAATTCAGCCACAGCTCTCGCTCGATCACCATCACGCCCTGCCACGGCCTCTGCTACGAACCATTCCATTCATCAAACTTGACCAAACCATCAAACTCATACCAAAGTACCATGCCGACGAACATGGACGCTGCCAACGACGAGGACGCTATGCTAGTGGAGGTTGCCGGAGGCGATTTCGCTGCCGACGCGATGATCGACTCACACGACGGCATCGAGAATTCAAACGATCGCGATTTCGGGGCGGCAGCGAAAGGGCCTGGTGACGAGTTTGGATCGGAACATTGGGGTGAGGCAAACGAGGAGAACACTATCGAGGAGAAAGATGGCAGGCGGATGGAGAATCTAAACGAGGGTAATGGCGACGAAGTGTCAGCCGCATTGATCGATGCGAACCCTGCGAGTAAAGACAACAGCAACGGTGAAAATGGCGAGCATCTTGGTTCAGATTCTTACGTCAACGTCGGCGAAGAACACATCGAGGACGCAGGGCCTCCCGTGGATGGTCACATGGCCTCAAAGGAACTCGACTACGATGCTGGAATCGGCTTCTCCCATCATCAATCATTTCACCGCGAGTCGAGCTCATCATTCGCGACGATAGCTTTACCATTGAGGAATCAAAAGCAGGATGAATTCGTCAAGAAGGGAGCTCGTGCCAGAGCCCTCCTTAACACTGCGCTACGAGCCATGACTGACGGATTCGCATCCAGTGCGGCGATGGATTCCGGCGGCGATCTAACCGACGAAGAAAATGGCGGAGACAAATCTTCGACTGGACGGAAGCAGTCAGGCAATGATAGCGATGAACGTTCTCGCAAGACTTGGAACGCGAGGACGGATCTTGCGAATATTCAAGGTCTGGCACAGGAGAAAGCGGAAGAATGTATCGCTCTCAAAAGGGTACGTAAGGCCTTGTTTGATTCAACTCTTGCGTCATCCGATGTAACTAGTTCTTACTTTTGATCTGCCATTTATTGTCCACTCACACCCTTAAAGAAATTACAAGAGGCACAATCTCAGATGGAAGTTCTACAGAGCGAAAACTCGGCCTCACAACAAACAAACACTCAGTTCAAGGCCAAAATCGATCGTACCCTTGAAGCCCTCCAAATTGCTGGCTCAAATGCTGCCAACGCTCGAGCCGAAGCCGATGCCTCCAATGCACGAGCAGAGTCCCTCTCGAGCCAGTTGCACGACTTGCAGTCCGTGATTGAAGAGACGAAGCGTGGCATGGAGGTGGTACGTAGGGAACACGACGAAGTGTCCCGTGCTGCTCGTTCCGTAGAAGGACGGTTGATTCAGGTGGAGAGCGAGTTGACGAGAGCCGCAGGAGCCAAGAAGGACGCGGTGGAGGAGCGAGATTTCCTAAAGGCAAGAGCTGAAAAGGCAGAAGAGCTTGCTAGGAGACTACAGGATAAGGTGGACGATTTTCACGGCGAGGTACGTATTTTGAAGAAAGATTTGCTCGAGATCGAAGAGCTGGAGAAGATTCGATCCGACAGGACCCAACGTATTGAATCCGAGTTCCAGGAAGCTCGAGCGGGATTGCTCGAAGCTACATCTGCTGCCGCAGAGGCAGAATCTACCGTAACATCGCTTCGAAGCGTCATCGAGGAATTACGTAGGGAGAACGAAACGCTCCACGAACAAATGAATGACAGCCGAGACAATATTTCCAAAGATCGGGCCAAGCAAAATGAAGCCCTGACTTTGGCCGAGCGGGAAGCGCAGAAGTGGAAAATGAAGTGCGAGGAGGCGGATGAAGATGCGAGGAAGTTGAAGATGGACAAGGCATCAGCAGAAAAGCAGGTGGAACAACTAAAAGCGCGAGTATCAAATATGGAGCGGCGCCTTAATGAGTCGAGCAAGCAATTCTCTCGATCTGATAAGACGCCGTCAGCATCATCGGCAGTCACTCCTCATTCCACTGACGACCTTGGCTTCATACACGCGTTCGGTGCCAAGGATGCACCCGTTGTCTCAGATGAAAGCAAGAAGAGAAAATATGTCGCAGAACTTCCCATGAGGGAAGCTTCCAAAGCTCCATCTGCTTTGTCCTCTCGTCAGCTAACCTACTCTTACCAAAAGGAGAATAGACCAAATATTGCGAACCAGCAAGATCAAGACCTCCGTAGTGTGTCATCCTACGGAAGTGGAGGCACGCACCGCAAAGCGGCGAGGAGCAACACGTGCTGCCTATGTTCGAAGGAGGGCGGCATGATTATAAAGTGTCAATGCGAGACTGGTTGTGGCATGCGAGCTCATGCCTTGTGCATTGGTAAATTCCGCTCAAGTAAGGGTCTGGGCAATTCCAAGACCATTTTGTGTGGTGAAGCGAACGTGTCCTGAATGAGCATCTTTCATATAAGTGAGATAAGAATGCATGCAGTAGGTTGAAACCGAGGGTTGATTCTTCATTGATCTCCTTCTTGTAGAATATATGAAAATGATAAGATTATCGAGAGACATTTTTTTCCGCAATAATCCAGCCTGCTTACATCTCAATGTGATGCCATAGATTCAAACCTGCTCAAATACATACTGCTATAATACTTTGACATCAAATACAGATTGTTAAAATAATCTTTCCAGGACGCCAAAAAAACAGGGTTGACGCAGCTCAGTATACTGTGTAGCAAAACGAGATGCATTTCATATTTTGTCAAGGAGGAAATGTGCTGTCCGCATTGATGCCTCCTTCTGTTGGGCCTTCAATGATATATCTCGTGGTCCATTAATAAATGACGTGCCACTCTTCTCACTTGCAGTGTCATACGAAGCAAATCCGGAATGATTCCCACCTTCTATTCTTTCGAGTCTACTTGATCTCGTTTTTGGCAATTTTGACATCATCTCTCGCTTTTGCTGTGGTGAAGTAAATTTAGCAATATTGTCATTGGATGCGAGTAGTATGAATACGCTGAGTGGTGATGATGACCCGTTTTTCTGAAGATTGGGAACAGTTTCGAGAAGAGTCCCTGCTGCCCATGCCACAATTTGTGACCCAACTCTTGATATTGAACCATCCGGTAATATTACTGATGGGGGATTTGTTTGCATTTCTTCTGCAAGTTGTAACGCATTATAACCTCCCATACTGTGTCCACCCACTGCCCACTCAACAATTATATTGTCATCAGTATTGCCACTTTCTTTGAATATGGAGTGTTTGTAATACTTCACTACCTCCTTTCCCGCTGACTCTATCAAATGTCTCACATCAGTCATAGATCCTCCAAGACACTTATGTGCCAGGCGCAATGGTGCGAGTGAGATTACAGCAACAGGTATGCCATAATCGGACAATCTGTATGCTACATCTGCGTATGCACTGTGACAAATTCCAAACCCGGGAAAGAAGAGGAGAGATGTAATGCTGTTTTCCATCTTGTTTGCATTATTATTTGCTTTTGGCGGGAGATACAAATCGTATGCATGCCGCCGAATGACCCTTCCCATTTGAACTCTCTCTAAAAGGGCGGCCTTTGTATTTGCATCTGGGCCTTTGTGACTCGTTAGTACAATTCTGAGGCGTCTGAAAACTTTGATCAGTAACGGCGCAATGTGATTGAAGAGTATATCCATTGTGATGGGAGAGACGATAGATAGTGCGAAAAAACGCATAAGATGTAGTAGCTCCCGAGTTGACGTGGATGGTGGAGAAGTGGGCGGCAAAGATGAAAGTGCCGATGCATGTGATGTGTATGGAGAGAGAACATTAGCGATTGCAGGAAATCCACTAGCGTCTATAGAATTAGCTGGCGTTGAAGCTGGCAGAAATGATCCTAGCAAGCTCAAGAGGATAGCAGGAACCAAGATATCCAATCCCAGCTTGATGCCTGACTCCAGCGACTGCATTGGAGCTTCCCATTCTTGCGGATCATACAACGACCAACATTCCACTAAATTTTTCATGCTCCTTTGAGGGCGGAGTAGAAAGGGAAGCCATGCCCTGGTGCTTGATGCAACACCATTCATCATTAGACGTCGATCGATTTGTTATCCTTCTACTAATGAGTTGAGCAGATGAGACGATAAGAGTACGATGCATAGCAAGCAAAAGAGAGCAAAATAAAGATCCGTCCAACCCCGAAGCAAACTGAAGCAAACTAGGAGTAGCAAACGCTCGATTTGGATCGGCACAGGTGATGTTTTTTAGCGACAGGTATTGTAGGAATAAATAATAGATAACGCGCGCCCATCTCCAACTGCCCAAACCGTCAAACAAACGCAAGACAGAAATAATAAATGAAGCAAATACATAAAATAAATAAAGCAACGATGGCGGATAGATAGATGATGCCATCCAACGACCATGAAAACGAAACATTGCTTGTAGGAAGAGCCCCTGTGGAAGAGCCATAAATCAACAAAGGCCACTCCTCGCCACCGCCGCTGCCATGCTGACTAAAAAGTCAATATTCTGCTGCGCGCATCTCGTCCTGGGTTGTTTGAGCAGGGGCGTCATCGATGCCATCGGGTTCAAACGCATAGGATGGATGGGGGCGTCAGTGAAAAATCCAGGCAAGTTACACCGCAACGCTCAATCATTGGCCCTCCGCCATCGTGGAGGAAATGTCGATGCTGGCGATAGTCACGATGCCAGCGATCTGGCGCAAGGGGTGGAGGAAGAGAAACCATTGGTCATCGTCATAGACGTCGACAACACCCTCTACTCAGAGCGCCACCTCCAATCATCCACAGGTGATGGGATAGAGTCTCAAATTGTGAAGAACACGCATCTATTTGGGCTCCTGCATTTCAACCTAACATCGGAACAATGTGACGATCTGTATAAGGCGTATGGATCAACTATCGAAGGATTGAGACAAACACTTCCACCCGATCAAGTAGAGCCAACAATGGCTCGTTTTTACAAAGAGGTTTATGATGCTATCGATCACTCATGCTTGCTAGGGATGAGTAAAAAAGAGGGGATGCAGATAGATGACGAAGAAGTTAGATCTGGTTATGACCACGGTGATGCTCTTAAGCATCAAAGGGCATTGGCTGAGTTTTTGAAAGCCCTATGCAAGATCCATCCGGTATATTTGGCATCGAATTCGCCCAAAGCACATATACTTCGTGTGATCAATAACATGGGACTTGGGGGTGTGGATTTTGCTGGTGTCTTGTCACCAGATATGGATTGCAATGCAGATACAGATACAGCTCAATCTACACCAGAAAATCACGTCGTTTTTCCAACAAAGTCATCACCTGGTCAATACTACAAGCATATATTGGACCGGCATCCTCCAAGCTCGAATAGGATCATACTTTTGGATGACTCACTGCATAACATACGTGAGGCCGAATCTGTGGGCATTCAAGGAGTTCATATCCATCAGACGGGAAGAACTTTAGAGGAAGGACTAGCACAAGCTTTGGGGCACATATTGCCAACTGAGTCCAATTCTGTGTCGTCTGACGAGAGTTATGCATTCTCTGATGTTGATTATCTCGTTGCGAAAAACCAAGTCGACAAAAATTCAATCAACCCTGACGTATGGGAGCAACTTGCACTGGAGCTCGCCCTACGCATACAAGAACAAAAAAATGGTGGTACGCTTCGTATAGCTGATTTAGGGGCGGGCATGTTATCAATGCTTGACTTGATCATGAACGGTGGGGGGGAAGCGGAGCGGACAAAGCCAAGCATGCTATTGTTGATCAACAAATATCTTGAGATGATCCAAAAGGATGATAATTCATGTCACTCCATCACAAAGTTGGAGTATTTTGCTTACGAGTCGAACCTGAACCTATTGAAAGGTTGCAAGGAGAAGCTACATGAAATGGGATTCCGAGAAGTCAAAAACAATTCACTCGAAGATGAAGTCTCTTTCAAACACATTGATACAGACATCACAGTTCACCTTCGTCCAACTAATTTCCAAGCCGAACAAAGCCCACCAGAGGATGTAGATCTCATAATCGGATGCTGCTTCGCTGATTTATTTGATCCAAGTCAGCTCGTGCTATCTCTTCAAAGGTTTGCAAATGGTGGAAGTCCTCCTCTGGTATATTTCCCAATCACATTCGCAGGGCTAACACAGTTTGATCCAGCATCCCCGCAAATGCCTTCTCAGAGTTCAAACAATCAGAAGATGATTCCTTCTGACACTTCTGCTTTCAGATTGTACTCTGAGTCTCTCACGAGACACGGCCATAACTTGGATCCCTCTCTGATTGTGAATGCCATATCTGACCACGGTGGAGCGCTCATTTCGGAGGGTACATCTGATTGGATCATTGACCCTGATCAAGACCATTACTTGTGGAAGACAATGTTATACTTCTTTGGAATGTCTGGTGCAAGGGAGGTGGCGGTGCATCATCTAGATGCTCTGGGTTGGATCAAACGGTGCCGGTCAAATCAGAGAAGAATAATTGCTTCGAACGTTGATCTCTTATTTCACATGCATGCTGACTCTCGTGCTAATAAAATGGACCAAGAAACGGATCATACTAGAGGTGCCAACAATGATGGGTCAACATCAGTCTCAGCAGAAGAGATACAATTTGTTGCACCGTATAATGTGACAACGGTCACGAAGAACTGGGATACCTCAGATTCAGGCCATCTGTCTCCCAATCAAGTCGAAATCGAATCGCTTTGCTCTCTCATTTCATCAGGCACCGAACTGAAAATATTCAAAGGCTCGTTTGAGTCTGCAGCTCTTGATGTAAACATCAAAGGAATGGCTGATGAGTCCATGGAGTATCCTCTTGCGTATGGTTACAGTCTTGTTGGAAGAGTTGTAGCTTGTGGCTCCAATGTTGAAGATGCAGAGTCATTGATGGGCAAACTTGTATTTACATTCTCTCCGCATTCAACTAGGGTAATAACTGACAGAGACGCAATCCAATTGGTACCAGATGGCATAGATCCAGAAGATGCTATTTTCATGCCTTCAGTAGAAACTGCGCTATCTTTGGTGCATGATGCACACGTCAGATTGGGAGAAAATGTTGCTGTGTATGGTCAAGGTAAGAAACTCTTTTCCTATACTGAAATGTTAGTATTGCTTTCCATAGCCAGCTCACAATTGACATTCTCAAATCATATCATATTAGGGCTCATTGGACTGCTAGTGACATCTCTTCTATCGCTGCAATCCAAATCATTGATTTCAACCTCGAACCACTTTGGTTCTGTGACCACATTTGACGTGATGGATGATAGACTTAGTCTTTCAAGTAGTGTTGGAGCAACCAGTGCCCTGAAACCGAGTGCTGTTGATTTGGCTGGGCCATTCGATGTATCCATCGAAGTAAGTGGCAATCCTCGAGCCCTTCAATCAGCCATTGATAATACCTCAAACAATGGTCGAATCATTGTTGGATCCTGGTATGGAAATACAGAGGTTGCGCTGAAACTGGGTATTAATTTTCACAGGAGCCATAAAACAATACAAACATCTCAAGTATCAACCATC
>JALLAS010000466.1:0-14673 GCA_036939415.1 Detonula confervacea | reverse complement strand
TCGGCTTTTGCAATGGTCAACTTGTTGGGCCTTATTCAAGCACATTTGGCCCAAGCCAGCACAAGTGTTCAAGGCAGCTCTGCTTGCTTTGCCACGCTTGCTCCCTGTCTTGAGAAGACGTCCAGAAGGTATCGCAAGAAGAGACAGTACAAAGCGCGGAAAACAAAGGCAAGGACAGCCAAGACGTGCACTTCTCCGATTGTTGAGATGTTTGTCAAGTTCAAATCTTGCATGTGCATTGGGACAGCCAACTCTTTTATTGGATTATTTGCTACCATGAGGGCTGCTTGCAACGGTTCAAGCTTAATCCTCAATGCTAGAGCTTCTTTTGCGGTCAACTTTATGGGATTGCATTTTGGTTTCATTGCTAGGAAAGTCGGTGCCGTCTTGACTGCAACCGCTAAGGTTGAAGAATGCACCATTGATTGTTGGTACTTCAACTCTTCTGTGATGGAATCCATCCGTCGTGCAGGTCATTTCATTACTAAGATTCCAGGCCAATCTGTATCTAGTGCAACAACAGTCGAAAGGTGCATTGTGGATACTCCCAGGAGGTGCCGCAAGAAGAAGGAGTACGATTTACGGAAAGCCAAGTCGAGCAAGATGTCAGGACGAGGCACGTGTTCCATTGCTGAGGGCATCACCAAGGTCAAATTTTTCATTCACCGCGTTGCTGTCAAGTCTCTTGCCAAAGCCTTTGCTACCACTAAGGTCACAACCATTGCTGCTGTGGGAAGTTTGAGCTGCAAGCTCCATTGTGGATTCAATTGTACTGCCACCTTTATGGGAACTCGTTCCAGCCGTATTGCTTGGAAGCTAGCGACCATCGGGTGTATCATTGCTGATAACTCCGTAAACATTGTAATTAAGTATTTCGCTGGATTCGTTGCTTTCATGAATAATGTTGTGGAAAGTTCGATCCACAAGCTTGCGTCCTCGGCGTATTATTATATCAACCGTGTGGTACTACTTTCCGGTTACATTGCTAGAAGAATCAAGGCCGTGGGGACTGCAATAATTGAAAAGGTTGGAGAATGCACCCCTTCATTGTGGAACTTCAACTCTTCTATGATAAAATCAATTCGCCTTTGTGCGACACATGCGGCTCAGTTCGTCACGGCGAATGCTTGCCAATCCGAATCTACTGTTTCAACAACCGAAACCTGCATTGTGGAAACATCCAGGAGATCTCATAAGAAGAGAGAGTATGATTCACGGAAGGCCAGGGAAAGCAATATGGAAGGACGAATTGCTTATTCCGTCGCTGAGAATGCCATCAAGGTCAAATCCTTCATTTGCATTGTTGCCACCAAATCTTTCGTCGGAGCCTCTGCCATCACGATTGCTGCCCTGGAAAGTTCAAGCTATGGGCTCAAATGCCGATTTTCTTGCACTGTCAACTGTTTGAGTCTTCTTCTTAGTTCTATTGCAAGAAAGCTAGCGTGGGTCGTCAAATCTTTCATTCACGGCATAGCAGTCAAGGCGTTTGTCGAGTTATTTGCTACCATGAATGGTACTGTAAAACTTTTGAGTTACAGGCTCAGTTCTGGAACTTCTTGCATGGTAAGCTGTATCTCTTTGGAGGTTGTGGGTTTCTGTACTACAATTGCCAGCAAAAGTGGAGGATATATTGGTTTGCTTTCAGGCTCCACCTATTCTATTATCGATTCTGTCAGACTTGGAACTGTGTGTGCAGCTCATATGATCGCAAAGACGTCAGGCCAGTGTGCATCGTATGCTGCTGCAAGTGAACCTGTTATTGCGGACACATCAAGGAGGTCTCATAAGAGGAGGGAGTACACTGCACGGAAAGCAAGGGGGGGGAGGTATCAAACATAGGGGCTTCTCCTCTATTACTGAGAGTTTTGTGACCGTTAAATCTGGCATCATTGCTGCTGTGAGCACCGTTGTCAAAAAGTTGAGCATCAAGCTCAATTCTGGAGCTTGTGGCGTCATCCGTTGTCTAAGACTTCGTTCCGATTATATTTCTGGGAAGCTTTTGAGCTTCAACGCTTCAGCAATTTATACCTTGGGAAAGTGTGCTCGTTCCTTTCGGGGTTCTTCATCTCCCATGGCCAAACGCATTGGTCTTGCGTGGGCAGAAATTATTGGGTTCATCACTACACCTTCAGTTGCATTGAGCGGGAAGTTTGAGGGCATTAGAACTGTAACAGCAAGCATCATTGTTTCTCTCTGGGATTCGATATTTGCCGTGATGAAATACATAAGTCTTGCACCAGACCGCTCTCTTCGGCTTATCAGGAGGACTTCAACTGCACCAAGTGTTGATGCAATTGCTCTCCGGAAGAAGTCTAGGAGATCTCGTAAGAAGAGAGAGTTTGACTCACAGAAGTTGAGGGCAAATATGCATGAAAGTCAATGTGCTTCTTCCATCACTGGGTGGACAGTGCTCAATAGATCTCTTATCTCCATCAGTGACACCAAGTCTTTGCTCATTGAGTGGACTGCTGATAGGAGTGCTGCTATTGAGAAGTCAAGCCACGATGTTGTTTCTAGAGCTTCCTGCACAATGACAGATGTGGGGATTTGGTATGGTTACATTGCTAGCAAGCTTAGAAGACTGATGAATGCAACAGGCAACGCCGTCGGATCATGCCTCGCTTTCATTAGGGATTCAGCCTGTGTCCCAATGAAATGGACGAGTCTTGATCCAGCCTATGTGATGCAGCTGGTTACGTTGACTTCACATTCGTTGATCTCTAATTCGATCCCTGATTGCCTAGAGAGAAAGTCTAGGAATTCTCGTAAGAAGAGACAGTACGTTTTGAGGAAGGCGAGAGCAAGGGCAAAGGAGAACAGAGGTGTCTTTCCTATCACTGGCAATATAATGCTGACAGATTCCTTCAATCATACGAGTGCCGTCAAATGTTACATCGGGCAGAGTTTTGGCTTGAGTGCTGCAGTCGAAAGTTCAAGCTGCGGTCTATCTGGAGATTGTTATATGGAACATGTGAGGCAACTTCTCACATACTTTACTGGGAAGATGTGTAGGTGTAGGACTGACATACTTGAAGCTGATGGATGATGCCTTGAATGGCCCCCTCACGGCCTATCATATCTTGCATTGTATCCAACGACGGTTTACCTGGCGTTTACAGGTATCTTTAACCAATCATCACATTGGATTTTCACTGTTTTGCCCTGGCTTCCTGTCTGGTGATGATTGAGACTGATCAACACCATCTTGAGGCGCCAGGGCTTGTGTAACTCTCACCCTTGTTTGTTTCTTTCAATTATATCACATTTCAAATGACTAGAGTAGCGGGCAGTGTTGGCATGTCGGCGGGGCTTCATTTTAGTAGCTTGCAGGTCTGTTCAATCAATCATCCCATTGACTTTTCACTGTTTTGCCCTGGCTCCCTCATGTTTGGTGCTGACCGATTCTGCTCAGCACAACTTGAGGCGACAGGGTTTGTGTAACTCTCACCTTTTCTTTTTGTGTGGCCGGGACGCCAAACTTCTGGGGTCGCGACCTGGGGTTAGGCGTCCTTGTCACTGGAGGATATAGGCATCAGTAACCAGTCTGAAATGTGGTTGATAGGCATCAGTAACCAGTCTGAAATACGGTTGATAGGCATCAGTAAACAGTCTGAAATGTTTGATTTAGCTCGTTGACAGGTTTAATTCTTTCGTTCATTGGATGTTCGTCGATTCCTTGTAGCTGCTTGCGGTTTGGAATGTGGAGGTAATGTTGATGTATTAGAATGTCATGAGAGTTTAAGGCTGGTCACTTCCCAACAAGGACTAGGGCAATTGCTCCCCGTGTGTTGCGAATTTGGGCACCCACCAAAACCATAGAGTTCACCCAGCGTGTTCCGGCCACTCTCCTCTGTCTACTTTTACTCACTTTGCTTCAAGAAATCTTGAGGGCACCATTTATATCTATTGTATTGGCTCTAAGGCCTCTATAATATTGGTTTGGGCCTCGCTTCTATGGCGAGAATAGTGACGGTGTCAGAGATATAAAAGGTAAGAACAATACAACTGACACTCACTACCAATGTTTACTCGGCAACTTACTCACACATTGTTGTTTTATGAGATGTGATACGTATGTCCCTTAATACTTGACAGGGCTCAGAATGTGGAAAGGTGCCTTGGTCAAGCTGTCTCAAAAGAGGGGCAGGTAGAGCCGTGTGGTCTTTTCTTGGGCGAGCTCAATTTCCCAAGTCTTCCACTGTATTGTAGACATAAATAACAAATGTTTACTATCATGTCATCAGCTTTGGGTGGAGGAGGCAAGACGGTCCCATCCACAGCTGATAACATTCTCCAATTTGGAGTAGTCTCTTTAAGTTTCACATTTCGCCATCACCCCAATTATGAGCAGAAGCCCCAATGCTGATACGGTGGAAAATCAAAGCTGTCGTCTGAGCACTATCATTGCGGAGTGAGTGAGTAATACATTGGCAGCTTTTGAAGAACTTGTGTCACTTACTCATTCATGGGGTATCCACGTTCTTTGACCGCAGATCATTGATCATGGCCTGGCCTTGTCTTCGTGAGGCAGGTTTCCGCAACCTCCACTCCGATCCAAGCTGTGTCATGAGACGTGATACTTATCACATTTGCATGGATGGCTTCGCCTTTCGCCTCCGCTGCTCCCAGTGGCAAAGGGTCCTTTTTTATTTTGAAGACGAACCCTTCCACTTTATTTGCTTTGTATTGCTATATCACTGCTTACCTTGCGGATTCTGAGGGCCATATTTTATGCACCAATTGTGAGATATTATGCTCATTTAGCATTTGACGCATTCGATGCCAGACTCAGAAGTGTTGAATTGTCGTTCTGCAATCTTGCATCAGTGAATTGTTTGACAGTTTCAGGAGTGGACGATTGTGCGTATAAGGTACACGCTAGCCAAGATGCGAGTATGCCAGGTGGTGTTTCATATCGAGGTCTCTACAGAACGAACTGTGTCCTCTGACAAAACTTCCAAAACTCTGTCTTGTCAGCACGGCATCTGAGCCTCAATTGCATGATACTGTATGAAAGGGATTTAGATTACACCCAGCTCAATCAATCGCAGGAACTCCTCGATCAATGGACGTCGCAGCACCATGAGACCATGCCATGGCGAGCTATGCTGGTCCATTCTTCCTTATCGTTGTTACCACATATCCTTCCAACCGTCTGCAAGCTTCATCTTGGACTTGATCATATCAACTGACATGTGGACAAATGCTTGTGCAGTCATACCACGGGCGCTATTATGTAACAAAAGGGCAACAATGGCATCCCTTCTGCCAAATAAGCTTGCATTTGAGCGAGCGTCGTAGCTCGTGCGCTGAGCTTCATTCAAAGGCGAGGCACGAGCAAATGTGACAGAAGTGCCTCGGTAAAGTCCATTTTTCAACCTTTCATTCATATATTGAAACAAACACCAAGACCATTCCGTGATATTGCACCGCATTGCTACTTCAAGATCCAGTGATATACCTCAGAAGTGACCTACATCCGAGTACGAACGATGTCCAATGGGACAAGATAGAATCGAGCCAAGACCTCCGCAGAACATGCCGCTCGATATTCTACATGTGTCAATGCCGTATTGGAGCCACCACTTAGCAGCTCACGCGTCGATGGGTACAATCCCACGCAGTACGCCATATCTAGAGTATTAAGCACTGCACGCGGCAGTTCTTTTCATTCTACTAGAGAAGCAAACTCTTATGGCAATTGTTTGCATACATTCATGACAACTGCATGTGCCTCATGAACAGTAACATCTTGCCAAATCCAACCTCTCAGTCACATTCTGCCATGCTCCATGCCCCAATTTCATGTTGAGATCTGACGCTTTGTAGAACGGGTGCTTACCTATACACAATCATATTAGGTCCTGTGTCATGTTTTCTTTATGTCATGAAGATCCAGATGATAGCCAGTGTCAACAACAACCTGCATGCGATGGCATGATATTAACCCATAAAAATAAGCATGACAGCTGATAATATTGAGTAGAATTTGACCAATTGGTGCCTTGCTTAGTGGATCTACCAGTTATTCTCTCGGAGAACGTGAAAATGAGGTGATGAAATAGTGTTTTCATTCACAAATTTTTTCCTGCAAAAGCAAACACATCGACACAATGTTATCCTGATGTCATCGTACTAACGCTGATAAAAGGGAGAGATGACAAAGTTATTAGCTTTTCTGGCCAAAATCTGGCTGAAACAACATCCAACTGTGAATTCGTCGAATTCCTTTTAAGAATCAATGAATTACGGTGAAAATATTAAAGCAAAAGTTCATTTCAATACAGTGATAAAAATATATTTTCATAGAACTAAAAGCTCCAGTTTCAGCCAGTTACAACAGCCGACGTCATAGCCTTTTGAAATTCTCAGTGCTACATCTGTCCTACAGCCGCTCTCTATTGTCCTTCAACATGTGACTGAAGCAGTTTGGCTTTCGCCATTTCCCCTCAAAAATATCCATCTATTTCTTCATGCACGCATTTTCAACAGCCAACAGCAAATAATATATTCTCAGTCATACATGTCATCATCTCCTCCTCCATCACCGCCCATATCCGCATCTCCACCACCAAACCCTCCAAATCCCCCATCCATCAAAAGGTTGGCGGCCAACGCCTCATTCTTATCACACGCCAAATACGCCTGCGCGGCCTCGGTCCTATCAAAGCCCATCTCCGTCAATCGATCCACGGCCGCCATTTCCTCTTCCGAAAGCCTCAAGACCTGTGCTCCACCCATGCCCGCATCTCCAGCTCCGGGGGCGCCACCCGCACCTCCCATCATGCCCCCCAGTCCCTGCGCCTGCATGGCCATATTCATGTGCTGCTGCACCTGTTCCGGGGGCATGGCGCCAATCATGGTCGCCAGCTGCTGCAATTGTCCGACGTCCATTCCCATCATTTGCGCCAT
The DNA here is from genome assembly GCA_036939415.1 of Detonula confervacea. Lineage (NCBI taxonomy): Eukaryota > Bacillariophyta > Thalassiosirophyceae > Thalassiosirales > Thalassiosiraceae > Detonula > Detonula confervacea. The sequence continues at coordinate 7,761 of JALLAS010000466.1, read as the reverse complement.
GGCGGCCTGTTCGGCAGGAGGCATGGATTGGAGCATTTGCATGAGCTGGGCGGGGTTGCCGAGGGCTTCCATGCCGGGCATGCCGGCGAAGGGGTTGGCGCCTCCGGCGCCTCCCGCATCGACCGCCGGGGCTGCGGGTGCGGCGGGAGCATCGGCCACGGGCTCGTTCATCATCTCCAAAAAGGCCGCCTGGTTGGCATTAATGGCCTGGAGCAACTCCGGCTGCTGCTGGCCAATTTGCGCAAGAACCGCCTGGAGCGTGCTCGGATTGGATTGCACCAAACGTCTTAAAGCGTCAAATTGGGGATGACTTCTCAGTGCGTCGAGGGGCTGTCCTCCGCTGGAAGATGATCCTCCAGCGACGGCTCCGCCGGCGCCAATGCCGGGAGGGATTCCGTTCATTAGAAATTCGACGGCGACGTCCGGGTTTCCGTTGGAGGCGCGGAGGCAGGCCATGACGGAAGATTCGGGGAAGCCGAGCGCTTTGAGGTTGTTGACCACTTCGGCGGGGAATTCGTCGGCGGAGCTGGTTTCCGATGCAGAAGTTGCTGCGGCTGCTGGGGCGGATGCGGTGGCCGTTGTGGTTGACGCAGCAGGAGCTGCGGCAGCTGGTGTGGTGGTTGCGGCGGCGGCTGGTGCTGCTGCTGCCGGGGCTGGGGTGGATGGGGCTGTGGATGCTGCCGCCGCGGGCGCAGCAGCGGCAGGTTTTGCTGCAGGAGCTTTTTTGGCCTTTCATGAGATATTGGTCCAATCGATCAACGATTTAAACTATCAGTAAACAAAAGGGCACGCCTTATGAAAAAATTGCAATGAGTTCATAATATCTCACCTTGGCAATCATAACCACTAGGAAATCATTTGGCTTTATGTTGCAGCTATCAATCTTTGCGTCATCCTTCAAAACTTTGCCGGAGTGGATTAATTTCATGCTGGCTGCGGGAAGCTCTGATTTGGCAGTTTCCTTCGTTGTTCGTTTGTTTGTTATTGCGTGTAAGAGGTTTTTGAGAGACCACAAGTACAATTCATTGGTGAGCATCAAATAAATGAATCAATCAACCAATCAAGCCATCGTTATTTGCTGGGGGTACAAAAGGTGGAAAATAACACATTTCCCATTCATCCAATTCTCGGGCATAGGTAAATACCAAAAAATCTACTCCACGTGCGGCCCCGTTGTCCCAGCTGTTTCCGAGGCCTTGCACATTCGAGGCGTTGAAAATCTACTCGTTCGCTCCTCCAAATAATAAGGTGAATCCCGCTACTAAAAGGTGTGTGTTGCACCGGATATTATCCCCCCGTAACATTCCACAATTATCCGCACCTCGTCGGTGCGGACAATAAAATGGCGATACCAACGAGGGGATCTTGTCCGCGCCAATTTCAATGTTGCATGTTTCGCATAATAATTGCGTTGAGCACGGTGGGTACAATAATGAAAGTATTGGACCGGCTCGAGAACTTGCATTGCATTGGTCTCCCCTTCTTTCTTTCTCCGTGTTCTACTCTGATCGGCACCATTGAGGCCTTTTCTGGAAGGTGCTGCGTCATTTTTCGTACTCTGTTGAGGACAGTGTCATTCGTGCACAAAACGCGGCATCGGTGCGTTTCGGCTGATTTTTCGCTGAAAGATCTTGACTTTATGGTGGTGCCACAGCACGTGCCAAAAGAACTCCGCTTCGAGAGCGAAACCAGGACTGATGCCAAAGAGAAGCATCCTGGACAAAACGTTTGACGATACCTTGGCACCTTTCGGCATCTCATCAATCCCTTCCACCAGTAACATTACCAGTCAAACTCTACCAATAACAATACCAGTCAAACCCATTACTTTTCGATCCTGGGAAAACCTTCACACAAGACAACCACCGCACGAGACACGCGCTGCGGAAAAAAATCCCCGAAACTCATCCGAAAAATAGGGCGCGGACATCGATCAACGTTTGGCACATCGAGTTCCGGTCCGCCGCCCGGCCACGACATTCGAACGATCATTCATTCCCCGCTCGTTCTCCCCTCCCGCTCTCTCGCGGAGGCAAGGTTTGAAACGGCTTTGCCAAATAATATCATTCCGCCGCCGCCGCTAGCTGCTGCTGCCCGAATCAATCATTCGGATGGTTTGCTCGACGCATTAAAAAAAGAAACGGCCGGATGGCTGGCTGGTATTGTACTAGCGATGATAATAACTACTCACAATGACGGTCTTGACTTGCGCCACGGTATTCGCTGGATCCACCTCGATGGTGAACTTTCCGCCCTTGAGGGTCTTTACTGTAAGATTCATTATATATTGGTTTATGTTGTAGTAATGTGATATATGATCGTAGTATTGATGCGTCGCTATTGCTGGAAGGGCAGTCGGCGTCGGTCGTTGTTGGAGTCGTTAGATGAGGTTTCTTGGCGTTTTGTGTTAGTTGTGGAAAAATGAAACTTGATCGGGCGATCCGTGACGATTCCAAGATCCGTTTATCTACACAAAATAAGTACTGTCATTTTACTTAACACAGATGGGTAATGAAGTCTGTCTGTCGTCGTGGGTCGTGTTTGCTTTATAATTACCTAAAATCATTAGGTCGAATAATGAATGACAGTTATTCTGCTTAGTAGCTAATCGAAAGGAGATGAAGCCATTGGAAAGACGGATCCCAGATTGCAGAACGCTACCATACATACAATCTCCCGCGCGCACTCACTGCCCAGACACACAGCTTCACGAGATGGAGGGATAGAACACAAACACAGAAAGCCAGCGCACGCAACAGAGAAGTAAGCACCTACCCGCACGACCGCATCAACAAGCTCTGAGGCAGCTCCGCGGCCGCTCGACGCCCGCGCGGCAACCCTGCGAAAAATAACTGAGGCGCTGAGCCGACGCAAGTAGGTACCTACGCGATGGTGGCTAGCTCCTGTGTCCACCAATCTAGCGCTGGTTTAGAACATTGTACACGCAGATACTCCTAGAATATTATATTATAATGGCTCCTCCATCTCCGGCTGAAAGCCGGGATCGAGGCGAGTCTGCTACTGCTGATGCTGCTGCTGCGACCCATGCAACCCCTGCGAAACAATCCGGCAATAGCGATATCGAGAAAAACAACAACAACAATTATGCCAATAACAATAATCCGAATCCGACGAAGCCGCGCAAGATCAAAGTCCACCTGGTAGCGGTGGGCTCCGCGCCAATCCTCAAAAAGTCCAAGTTCCTAATGAATTCCACGGATCAATTCTTCGTGGCCAATGCCTTCCTGCGCAAAATGCTAAAGCTATCATCGTCATCGTCGACGACGACGACGAAGTCATCTTCTCAAGTGGTAAAGTCGTCATCTCTGTTCCTGTACGTCAATGCGGCATTCGTGCCGTCGCCGGAGGAGAATATGGGGGATTTGTTCGATTGCTTCGGGAGCAGGGGGGAGCTGGTGGTGCATTACAGCTTGCAGGAGGCTTGGGGCTGAGGAAGGAGGAGCGAGGTAAGAAGGGGAAGAGGAAGAAGAATATTGACAGCGCTTGGAGGCGAACGAATGCAAAGGAGTTAGTTGAGGATTGTACGTACTGGCTGGCTGCATATTATTCGCTCTTTGGGGGGTGGGGATTCAGTTCTTGGGGGGGGGGGATGGAGGGGTCCTCTCTTTAGCTTGAAAAGAACCCATCCATGCCTCTACCGGCCTCTAGCCATGGGATGCCCAGGTCATTGCAGTTTCATATGATACCATCCTTCGAGCAACGGCCTTATCTATAATTATGCCTCTTCAAGCCTGCCTTAATTTGTGCCATGGCAGTTAGTAGATAGTGCCCCACGCACCATCTTCTCTCGGATAATGCTGGCTCTTTTGAAAGCTTTTGCATTCCATATCCTATTTTGCCGCGATGCAAAAAAACCATGGTGGTAAAAATATAATGAACACACGACAGCTATTGTAAGAATGGTAATTTCAAATCATGGCGCATGCTCGAATGGATGATTGGGATATATAGTAGGGCGTCAATCCCCATGGACTTTATCGGTGTTTTCTCTTTCGTTCCATGATGTCGCGTTTCATCGGAAGACATTGATATATCCTTCTGTTGAGCTGCGCAGAATTGCCATGCAAAAAATGATATTATAGTTGCTTTCAATAAACAAAAATAATGCATGCCATTGGCTCCCTGTGCGATGTGGGAAGATGAGGCCGCAACATCCAAGAGAGGTAATTAGTCATGCTGGCATTGCTGCAGACAGAGAGTTCTTTTGGGAGTTGATTACCTTGTTTTTTAGCCCCAGCGTTTACTGTATGTTAAGGATGCCCCTTCCGAGGAAGAAGCGGGAAGTGGTTGGCAGCACGCATGACATGACTGTCCATCCTCTACAAAAAAATCCATCAACTCAGTCAGAGAAAGTGGATAATGTGTGGTCGTATTCCTTCCGCTAATTGAGCACTGTGTATGCTCTTGCACTTTCTGGTAATCAAAGAATTGTAATCAAACCCACGTGAGATTCAAGAATCCTGCTGCGTTCTCGAAATATAGTAATAGCTACTATAATAAAGTGAAAGCCCCATTGACATTGAAATGTTGATAGCGGAGTTCTTCTTTCTGTCGATCTTGGGGTCAACATCCTCATAAACTTGGGAGATCAAATGCAATGAACTTATGCTTGTGCCAGTAGGCTGTTGTATTGGGGCTATACGGTCCTTGGCATGGTCTGATATTTCTTGGTGCATGGCTAAATGTGTCTGCCAAGTCTTAATTTTAATTGACATGACATGAGGCTACTGTGTCCATGTCTACAGAATAAGAATGATGCAGAAGGAGGCTTAACAATGTAGTGAAGAACGCAAGAATTGAGAATCACTATTGCCATTGCTTCTCGTATCAAGGTCTTCAAGATCTCATCATCATTCCTGTATTCCTTGAAGATCTTTGCATAACTTGAAGATCTCCGTAGCAATGACTTTGTTGATGCATCCCAAGCATCATGTTGCATGTTACAACAAGAGAGGTTGCAAGATGAACGTCCCAAAAACTTTGGATCACAATATTGCTCACCTTTGTGGTTCCAAATCAAAACTCTGAACAATGATGGTCAGTCGTCAGTAAGCCTGGATACTGCAACAAGCATAGATGCTTCAACAAGTCCTGGGACAATGATCATACCAGAGACATTGATGTACAAATGAGCATCAATGGATATTTCAGTTTGAAGATGTCAATATTTATTGAACATGTGCCAACAACTTGTTGATATATCTGTCCTGTACCATGTGATGTGGAATACCCAGCCCTCCCCCGTGGCTTGGATTTCAATCACAATGAGGCTGTCACAGAAACGACAAATGCCAGTGGTCGCATGTCTAAGATGTGGGCAATATGATGGGACTGCAATCAACAATGATCCCGGAGATTACGTCACGTAAACCTAGAGGCATAAACCAAGAGGCAATACTCTGCATCCATGCTTATTTTGTCGGTAGTTGCAAAACATGGGCTTATCTCTTCACGATTTCTGTCCAAGTAGATGATTGCCCTGGTTACCATTATACATTCCTTATTTCTCTGCATTGGTTCTGACAGTGACATCACATCATATCATGTCCATGTTACCTCTAAGCATCAAAACTTGTCAATGTCCCCTCAAAAGTGCTGCACCAAAAAGTCACATTAAAACTCATAGAATTCCAAGAAGTGTCACTGTATTCAAAAAACAGTACCGTAATTATCGGTGATTGCGTACCGGCTACGAATGACCCCCTGGATCCCCCTACGACATCAAGCCGTCTGTCGCAATCCCCCTACGAAACACAAAATGACCACTAGCTAGGCTACGTTAGTAAAAAGCTAGTAGTTGTACGTGTCTCTATGAGCCCCATCACATAAGCGATTCGCAATCCAGGTAGGACTGCATAGAGGTCGTATTCCCATAATCTGTTCATCTTATTTATCGTTAATGTAGATCTAATACCATTAGTTAATCGTTATCATTATCCAATATTAAGATGTCACAGCTTCAATGGCTGCCATCGTTCTCGTCATTGGAAAAAAGTGAGGGCATCATTGCGTATTGGCGACCGGTCTTCTACCTTTACCAGTTACTTGCGCCATCTTTGGAGCGCCAGAACAAGTAACAGTTCCGGCGTATATGGTAAGCCACATACTAAAAGGTACGGGATTAAATAGAGGGTACGTTTAGGGAGATAATCCCCTTACATTATCAAGCCCCCATCGCGGATCCCCTTATGATATCAAGCCCCCCCTACGAAAACACCGATAAGTACGGTACTTATGAGTTCCACCCCTACTGCAAGAGCCTCATCATCATTACTGTTACTTCCCAGCTACCTGCAGTTTCCACCAAGGACAGTCGCCCCGCGGAGAATGCAGGATCGCCCCATCATGATTGTGCGGCCAGCCTGACCTACAGCGTGGGTGATTCCATACGGGTCATGTTGGGCAAGACGATCACTTTCTACCACGATCCAAGGCCACCCGTCGCCGTCGCCTCATGCAAGAGGAACATGGAATCAGACTTGTTAGGAGTGTCCGGAGGCACTCATTGGGGAGCCGGCGCTGCCTCGTTCCATAACCTCAATCCAGGCTCCTGTGCATCCGGACTAGATCTTCTGGCGAGCAGATATCCATCCTACAGAAGTAGCACGAGCACTATCATTTGCATGGACGGCGTCGGCTTGACCTCCGGGTCCTCGGAAAATTTCCTGAAAACCGCAGGAGTCGGAGCGCCGATCAGGCTGGCGGTTCCCATCAGAGGAGGCATACCGCCGCCACTTTGGCCGGCAGCAACTATCAAGGAAACTAGGGATGGGGTAATACCCTCAATCGAGCTTGCCGGAATATGTTTGCAAACTGCATTCTTAGTACGAGGCCATCGGCCTTGTTCACGGCAGGGCCAATCAGGGGTTCACCCCCGGGGCAAACAGACATTGCCGATACGCTCGCTTCACTAGACTAGAACAAGATAAGAAATTAGGTATCAAATTAGATTACTAACTGGACCTTTTCAAACCTGAATTGGAGTTGCACATGCTGAGGACAAGAGTCAAACAGTGTCACAGGCGGAACCACCAGGGGGGGTTCTCTCCTTTGAGTATTACAAGCAAATGAAGGAAAGCTTTGTAAGTTTGCCTTTACAAAAGCCACCCGCTGTTTGGGTGAATAAATTGCCACCCGAAAATTGTGCTAATGGCCTTAGAGGCCAAGTCTATCTTGATAGCATAATAGCAATATAATTATAACAACATAATTATATCAATAACATTACAACAATATCATTACAACAATAGCAATATAACATTATCATTATAACATTAGCATTGTAACATTAGCATAATCACATTAGCAAAATATCATTAGCAAAATATCATTAGCATAATCACATTAGCATAATCACATTAGCATAATATCATTAGCAAAATCACATTAGCATAATATCATTAGCAAAATCACATTAGCACAAGAACATTAGCACAAGAAAATTAGCACAAGAACATTAGCACAATGATTTTAGCACAAGAACATTGGCACAAGAACAATACTACTGGCAATAGCAAAACTTAACTTAAAACTATCACCGGGTCTACATTTCTCTATTTATTGGCCATCTTTTCGAAATTTCAGGTAGTTATGTTTAAATTTCACCCTTCCACTTAGACAGCAGCTCTGCTACCTCATGCGTTCTTACTCAGGGTAACCATAGCTGTAATTTGAGCTAAGGCAGAGCTTATGGTGACGTATATTGGCTTAGGAGAAACAGAATATGTCCATTTTCACGTC
>JALLAS010000465.1:1958-13039 GCA_036939415.1 Detonula confervacea | reverse complement strand
CCAGATTTTCAATCAACAATCGAATCATACCTATCTGTGCATTCCGATTGAACATCCATAATGAGATTGTAGACAATAGATCCACATTTCCAACGTATGTATGGTAGGTACCCGGCACTTTTCTCTTTACCGCGTTGAATCAAAGACTCCACACTTCATCTCAGCATATCTCAGCCACTTCAGGATGTACAAACCAGTATGGCTTATGTGTCAAAATACGTGAGTCCTCATGAAGTGAGTAAAAAGAATGTGGCATCTATGACGAAATTTTAGAGCCAACAAATCCAGCATTTCCAACATACTTGCCGCTTTTCTCTTGGAATGGCTTGACATAAGGACTCCATCATACTCCACCTCAGTCACTTCGGGATGCGCAAACCTTGATGCGTGCTTAATGTGCTAAATACATTTGTCCACACGATGTTAGTAAAAATAGTATGTTTGACACCTACTTAGTTTCATCATCAGAAAGTACACCATACGATTGCAAATTCTTGGTTATGCCTGTATCTATTACCCATGCACGGTTGTTTGAGTTTTTTTGTCACCAGCATCCTACTCTCGGAGGTGATACCACCCCACCTCACAACTTCCGTCATATTATATCAGTTCGTATTCCAAAAGATTAAAATGCTAGTGTATTATTTGTTCCTCTCCCCGTAAAAAGTTAGATCTATCTCCTTTGACTCTCCTATGGTTGTTTGAGTTTGTCTGTCATCCAACATAATATTCTCCAGTAGGCGGTACCACCCCATCTCACAACTTCAGTCATATATCAATTCGTATTCCAGAAAGTTCGAATTCAAGTGTATTTTTTATTCCCCTCCCCATAAAGTTTTTCCTATCTCCTTTGACTGGAGATGTAGAGTACTTTCAGCAGCAATGAATAAAGAAAGAAACGAGAGTAAGAACAAAGAGTAACAAGTACCAACAAATAACGGGCAGGGCTAAAAAGCAAAACGAATTTTGCGCCATTTCAAGCTGTGCGTCAAATAATACACACCATTGTTCCCACGAATGAAGCAGTCCCCATACTTTGATTTTAATTGTCCATCCACATATTCTTCGGTCTGCTCCATTGCAATATTCATGTACCCATCTAAACATGCGAGCACACCTGAGATTGAGTTTATACCAATAGAAATAAAAGAAATGATCAGCAATTGGAAAAATCACGCTTGCAGGTAACCTTTGAATTAGCCGCCCTGGAGATAATATTATTTTTGGCTTACCTCGATAATCAGTCCCTGAATTAAGGCGGACATTGACCGGTCTTCCAAGCACAGCTTTCAAAAAGTCTGAGGGGGACCGTTTATTTTGCTCAGGCTCACCACCCTATAATGTAAATTGAATAAAGAATTAAGAGGGAAGAAAAGGTGAGAAAAGATGTTTGATACTGGAGTTCATGCTCATCGCCTATCCAAGTTGTTGACGCAGGACGGAGCGCTGAATGGCTGACCGCCAGCTGCATCACGCGGGATTGTAAGACACGCGCTCCTCCCCGTTCGTCCATCGATCATCTTCGACACCTACCTCTTCAGGCGCTTTGATTGCATCTTCTGTTGCGTTGGACGACATGGTGGCGGGCGCGAAATGATGATGAGCGGATGTAGCCGACGTAGAATCAAGAAAAGTGACCGAGGTGGAAGAAGTGGTACGTATCTTAGCGCTGTGCACTTGTAAATATTATTTTTGCTACGAGATGAATAAGTTCTGGGCATTAGATATTTACTTCAGTTACTAGTGTACGAGCTTACTCCAGGCAGAAAGCAACACGAAACAACAACCACACAGCAACTACCATAACAAGGCGTCGACAGCAAAGCAAACATTCATCAGCGCGGCGACTTCAACCGTCACACAGGTCACCACCCACCAGCGTAGCAGCACCCACCGCACTTCAACCCAAAGGCACTAAATCACATTAGAGGCCTCATCATCATATCCCTCTCGGCGTTGGTTCATTGCCTCTCTAGAAGGAATATTTTATTGCACATCATCATCTGTCAGCTACGCTATCAACCATCATGACCATGATTAGCACGAGACTTCTCCTCAACCGCAGGCACATTGCCGCTGCCTCTCTGCCGGCCATCTCCCCACTCGCCGCAAAATTGGCATCTCCATCATTAATCTCAGGCGATGCGTCCAATTTTCACACGTCAACATCCCTCCAGCGTCCCGGGTGGAAACCCGAACGAAATCCTAAAATCGGAATCACCCTGGAGCAACTGCGCATGGCAGCACGAGGAAATCGAAGGCGACTTCCCATTTGTCACGAAGAGCAGGAAAAGGTTATGAATGCATTAGAGGCTGCCAAGTATGAGGTATGTTTGCGTGTGTGGGTGCATTGTGCATGGGGGGGGGCGGTATTATTGATTGCCACTGTATACGTTGTGTTTACTCTTACTTATTTCATATTCTGACGATAAATATTGATTTCCCCTTTGTTCTTGATTTCCTTCATAGAACTATGCCATTTACAAATACGTCAAGGAGGTGAGTGCTCTCAATTCACTGTAACTGATGTTATCTGTTGCCAATGAGTGCAAGATTCCCAACAACAATTCTTAACTTTTTTCGTTCTTTCTAATTCACTCATTCATCAATAGTACNTGCCGGGAAGATTATGAATTAAACCACAAAGGAAAGGACAAGGCGATGATGGCGGAGTTGAACAAATATTTGGTTCGAAAAAGAAAGTAAATGCATCGACTGTTTAGAGGGGATGTGGTTTTGACTGTAGATGAGGAGGGGGATGAAACTGATTAGTTTTATTTGAGCACGGTTCACGCTTTTACTTGCCTTGGGCGCCTCAATTCATAACGAAGTAGTCAAAATTATTCCAATCTAATAATTATCCTAAAACTGGAAGGTTAGTGATCACGCACCAGACCGAAACCTCATTTTACAGTTTTAGTATGATAGATATGATGTACGCATCATATCTTGCTCATAAAGTCTTTGCTTGGTCGACTTTATCCCACAACAAACATCATGAATGTGGATGCTACTTCGAATGTCAATGCCGAGGCAATTGGTAAGATTCTTGGTCTGGCCTCTCGTCACTGCCTGCACTGATGACAACTACATACACCCACCCAGTGTGGCTCTACTCAAATCAATCCATAGTGAGTGCAATAAATATAGGCAAAAAGTGCTAGTATAAAGCTACCGCATTGTTAGGTTTAGGGCTATGGCAAGGAGATTCCAGCAGTTCATTTAGAACATACGGAAGGTCTTCTTTCCGGTCTTGGCACGCTGGGCCTCATGGGCGACAACGTTGAACTTGACAGTCTTGGCCAAAGGACGGCACTGTCCAATGGTCACAATATCTCCCTCCTTGACTCCGAAGCAGGGACTGCAATGGGCGTGGATGTTCTTATGACGCTTCTCGAAACGACGGTACTTCTTGATGTAGTGAAGGTAATCCCTGCGGACGACAACGGTACGCTTCATCTTGGTGGAGATGACGAGTCCCTTAAGGATCTTTCCGCGGATGGAAACATTTCCGGTGAAGGGGCACTTCTTGTCGACATAGTCTCCCTCGATGGCAGCATCGGGGGTCTTGATGCCAAGACCGACGTTCTTGACCCAACGCATGGACTTTACCTTCTTGGCGACGACATTGCGCTTGCGGGCGACGAAGATGGCATCCTGGGATTGGTATGCCTTTTCGTGCTCTATCGTGAGCCGCCACCACACGATAATTGAGCAAATGATGTTATAGCATCATGTATTGGGAACAGGATTGGTTAGATGATTGTAATGCTAAAGAAAAGGACATAAACAAGTGTTGATACTAAGGATGTGATTCTCAGATGTTTGGTTGGCTCAGAATCACCCATTATTCAGTTGCCGAGACTGCCCAAACATCATCAATTTCCACCCAAATATCTGTTATCACAATTGGTAAACTCACGATCGCACTCCTTGTATTCCTTAGTTAGACGAGGCATCTTGTTTAATTGATGAAATATCCTGTCGAATTAGTAGGAGGAAACAGACTGTTAGAAATTGGGTATGAACTTTGTCTTTCATGCGCCACACTTTCGAGAGCTGCCAACCAAATCGCATTGCGCCATCGGCTGACTCTCCGAGGGCCGCACACCTGCACCAGCCCCAGGGACATGCTGATCCGAATCGTTTCGCAGACGGAGCGACGTCGGCGTGCTTGGGATCCGCTCCAGGCACATAGCCACGGCCGCCATGGTCATGGTTTCACCCACCTTCCGTACCCGATTTGACAATTTGTGCTGAAAGAGAGAGGATGATTGAATGGCGTCAGATTAGCGATGGATGTATGGAAAATAGTCGTAGATAATTCTCCACACTATTTCGGCGATAAAGTAAAAGGTAAGTTTACGTCGACTTCCCCCCTTTTCAATCAATTCCCCCTCCAAAAGTTCGAGTTACGGCAAGGGTTCTTCTTTGTTCTAAACTGTTCTAGAGCAATAATTACCGTTAGAGGTAGAATGAATGTAGGAATTCAGTATATAGTCTGTCCGCCACATACGATCAACAAAATGGCAGAAAGTCACGTAGCCCGCATCCGTGATGCACGTGTTGTGCGCTTCCGAAGCCACAATGAAATTCTCCGCACGCAAATGCCTCAAGTTTGGCCATCATCCCCGTCTGCTACTTACTGATCCCTTCCTTTGTCTCTTTCCCTCTTTGGTTGACGCTCGCCTCTCATCCCCAAGATATCTTTGACCGGTTGGCACATTATGGATCCATTCTACAACAACTCTTCAGGGTTCAATCGTTCTTCATCCTCCCAGCAGCCTCATTTGAACGTCCAAAACGGAGTAAATTCTCAGCACGTCAACAATGCGTCGTCTGTCCAGCCAGTCCCGCAAGGAATGTCAGCCGGGCAAGCCGCGGCGAATGGAACTGCTCCGGGAATGCAGCTCCCGGGCAGTTATACCGCCAGTTACAATCCTCAGAACAATGCCGCTACGGCACAGTATCGAATGGCCGTGGCGGCCGCGGCGGGTAGACCGTTGCAGGCCATGCCGGCGCAGTATGGACAGCAGCAGCAGTCAGTCCCGAATAATATTCAGGCGCAGCAGCAGCAGCAGCAACAGCCCCGGCATGTTCCGAATAGTGTAGCCGCTCAGCCTCCGTCGTTCGCTTCGCCTTCGAGGCAGCAGCAGCAGCAGCAGCAAATGTACGGAGCGAGGGCCGCGGTGGCCAGCCCTCCCGCCGCGGCCGTTTACGGCGGCGGCGGCGTGCCCAATCCGCTGGGACTGGGTGGCGCGCCGGCTCCCAACGGTGGCGTGGCTGCAGCCGCTCCGGCAGCTCCCTCCGGTCCATCCAAGACGGATTTGCTTCGTTCCATGTATCAATCTCGTCAAAGGCAGCAGCAGCAGCAGCAGCAGCAGGTTCAACAACCTACGCAGCAAACCCCGGGGGGAATGCAATCGGCGAATTATCGCGCTTCCCCAGCGGTGGGTATACAGCAGCAGCAAGCGCAGGCGATACAGCGTCCGGGCTCCGCCTCGGCATATGCGGGCGTGCAGAACCTGCAACAGCAAGCTGCCGTTGCTGCAACCTATCGCCAGAGCATACCTGCCAAGCCTCAGCAGACGGTGCAACAGGTTCAAAACTACCAACAGCAGCAGCAGCAACAACAGCAGCAAAGAATGCACCTGCAGCAAGCACAGCAGCAACAGCAAAGGCAAATGACGGCAATGCAGCATTCTCCATCTCCTTCTATGCAACCGTCTCCGTCTATGCAGCCTCAGCAGGTGACTCAGCAGGCTTATGCTCAGCAGCAGCAGCAGCAGCAACAGCAAGCCAGAATGCAGCAGTATACCCAGCAACAGCAGCAAGTCCAGCAGCAAACACAACAACAACAGCAGGCAATGGCCCATACCTCGCATGCTTCTCAGCAGGCTCGTCAAGCATCTCAAGCCCACCCATCCCCACAGCAGCAGCAGCAAGCTCAATCTTCTCAATCCCAATCATCCTCCTCCACCAAAGGCCATCGATTCCATCTAACTCCCCAGGCCAAGGTGGCACTCCGCGAAGCCGTTCTTTCCGCCATTCGCAATCCGGCGGGAGAAGTCGATCCCGGATGCCTGCAACGAGCCATGGCCCAAGGTCTGCCCAAACAGGCCATCTTGAACGCGGCCGTCGTCGCCCGAAAGAGGGACAGGCAAAATCGAGAGGACCGACGCCGGCAGCAGGGAGGCGTGCCGGGCATGCAAGGACAGCAGGCAGCTCCGCCCCAACAGCCGCGTCAAAGCGCCCAGCCGACGTCGCGGCAGCAGCCCACCCCGGTCCATCATCCCGGCATGGCGCGAAATGCCACCGCGCCGTCGTATCCTCCCCCGCCCGGCGCGACGGCCAAGGCGCAGATTCAGCAAATGTTCTCCGCCCAGCCGGGGGCCGCCGCTAGCACGGGGGCGACTCCGTACGGACAAACGGTGCATGCGCAGTACAGCCAATCCCAGCAACAGCAGGCGCAGGCGCAGCAGAGTCGATTGTATCAGCAGCAGCAACAGGCGGCGGCGGCGCAACGGGCCGAACAGGCGCGCCAACAGCAATTGCAACAACAGCAAGCCCAACAGGCGCAGCAACAAGCGCAACAGCGTCAGCAACAACAGCTGGCGCAGCAGCAGCAAACCGCCGCCGTGACGAAGTACCAAAGGCAGCTCCAGGCGCAGCAGGCGAATATAGCCCAGCAGCGCAAGGCCGCGGAGGACGCGCGGAAGAAGCAATTGGAGTTGCAGCACAAGCAGGAGCAGCAGAAGAGGCAGCGGGAGCAGCAGAGGAAATTTGCGGCGGAGGAGAAGAAGCGAAAGGAGGCGGCGGCGGCCAAGGCGGCGAGGGAGGCGGCGGCGAAGAGACATGCGGCGTTGGTGGCCAGATCGAAGATGTGGGGCCGGCCGGGGTTCGCGCTGGCGGTCAAGCCGAATGCCAAGGGATTGCCCAAGCCTCCGTCGGGGACCAATGTGAAGACAATTATGAGGCAGAGCACGTGGGGCGGAGCCAGCATGTGTGTGGATACACAGCCTGCGTTGGTTAGTGCATTGAAACGGCACGTGGAAGGAAAGAAGAAGGAAGATGGATTGGACAAGGTCAAGGCCGCAGCGGACTACATTCGCAAACGCCTCCTCGCCAAACCCCAACCCATGCTAACAAACAACACACCGCCAACCGCCGCCCAACTCCGTCACAAGCGCACCGCCGCCATCTCCCTCAAACTCCTACCCAACCCGGACCAGCTCAAACGCCACAAGCTCCAACCGAAACGCGAATCCAAATTCCTCGACAAGCACATCGGCCGAGCCCGAAAAATAACGGCGGATTCCCACGTCAAGCGCCACAAGGAACTCCTCAAAAGCATCGTCACGCACCAAAACGAATTTTACAAGTTCCATCGCGTCAAGAAGAACGAGGCGGCGAAGATTGCGAGGTCGATCAGGGATCAGCTGAAGAAGGCGGAGGCCGCCAAGGAGAAGGAGGCGGAGGGGGCCGAGAAGGCAAGACTTGCGGCATTGAGGGCGAACGACATGTCGGCGTACACGAGCCTGTTGGAGGATACCAAGAACGAACGGCTCAAGTTCTTATTAGATAAGACGGACGAGTGCATGAATCAGATTTCGACGTTGCTGGCATCGCGCGTGGCGGAGGAGGAGGAGGATATCAAGAAGGCGGGAGGGGAGGGGAGGATACAGGCCACGTTTACGGAGAATGTGAGCGGGGGGAGTTATTACGAGACGGCGCATGTGAAGAGCGAGCAGGTGCGGCAGCCGAGCATATTGACGGGGGGAGATTTGAAGGAGTATCAGTTGGGAGGGTTGCAGTGGATGGTTAGTTTGTATAATAATCGGCTGAATGGGATTTTGGCGGATGAGATGGGTTTGGGTGAGTAAATATTCAGGGGGGTTGTTTGTTTTCTCGAAATATGATGTGTATGCGATCGGCAGTATCTTTCAACTTCACGCTGATCTCATTGCCCCTTTACCATCTATCACACTACAGGTAAAACCATCCAAACCATCGCCCTCATTGCCTATCTAATCGAAGTGAAACAAAACCTAGGTCCCTATCTGGTCATTGTTCCGCTCTCCACTCTTTCCAACTGGGTGAACGAATTTGCCAAATGGCTTCCCGCTGCCTCCTGCATTTGCTACAAGGGAACACCGCAACAGCGTAAACAGCTCTTTCGTGACGAGGTGGCCGATGGACACTTTAACGTTCTGTTAACAACATACGAGTTTGTCATTAGGGACAAGGGTCAATTGAAAAAGCTGGCATGGCAGTATGCCATTGTGGACGAGGGACATCGTATGAAGAATAATCAATCCAAATTTTCCGTGACGTTGGGGAAGGACTACAATACTAAGAGAAGGGTGCTGTTGACGGGAACCCCGCTTCAGAATAACTTGCCAGAATTGTGGGCGTTGTTGAACTTTTTATTGCCGGCTATCTTTAATTCGGCAGAGACATTTGACCAGTGGTGAGTGGGGGATAGTTGTTCCTTTGTGATGTTTGGGTTATGTGAGGGGTCTTTCTCTTTGTTGCATACTACAGTTTGACTCATATTACAATGATGTCTCCATTGTCCAGGTTTAACAAGCCTTTTGAATCCTTTGGCAAAGCATCCAAAGGTGATGCTGAAGAAGAGGGCGAAGGCGACCTTCTCTCTAATGAGGAGCGCATGCTCATCATTCACCGTCTCCATGAACTGCTCCGCCCGTTCATGCTCCGACGCGTCAAGTCGGAAGTGCTTGACCAGCTCCCCACCAAGGTTGAGAAGGTATTACGATGCGAACTTTCCTCGTGGCAGAAGGAGCTGTATAAGCAGATCAGCCACAAGATTGCTGGGGAGGCGGCCACCAAGAACTTCAATCGAGGGTTGAATAATGTTGTGATGCAGTTGAGGAAGGTTTGTAACCATCCCTACCTGTTTTCACAAGATGGATACCACATCAACGAAGATGTCATTCGGACCTCAGGCAAGGTCGAGCTCTTGGATCGCATGCTTCCTAAGATGAAGGCGGCAGGTCACCGTGTGCTGATGTTTACTCAAATGACCAAAATGATGCCGATATTGGAAGATTATTTTGCCTATCGAGGATTTGCTAGTTTGAGGTTGGATGGATCCACAACAGCAGATGAGAGGGAGAAGAGAATGTACATGTTCAATGCCCCTGATTCCCCATACTTCATATTCCTGTTGTCCACCCGTGCTGGAGGGCTTGGGCTCAACTTGGCGACTGCTGATACAGTCATTATCTTTGATAGGTACGTTGGCGGAGAAATATTTGGTGTTTTTGATTGTATAGTATGTTGCTAGATCCTGACTAACTTCTTTCCATCCTTTTTGTGATATAGTGACTGGAACCCAATGATGGACCTTCAAGCACAAGACCGAGCCCACCGCATTGGCCAACGCAAGGATGTACGCGTCTTCCGCATTATTACCCAAACCCCTGTTGAGGAAAAAATCCTCAGCCGTGCCACGGAAAAGCTCCAGATGAATGAGCTTGTCGTTGAAGCTGGCAAGTTTGACAAGTCTGGTCAGGGCAAAGAAGACAATTCGCTCGAGAGGCTCAAGATGATGGAACTGCTGCTGACAGACTTTGACGAGAATCAAAATGCGCAACAAAAAGGCGCATCAGCTACGAGTGAGGAGGACTTTGAGAACACAGATGATGGGGAAGGGGAAGACAATAAAGATCTACTCAACGAGATGATCAGTGGTAACGATGATGACTATGAGCTCTATTGCAAGATGGATCTAGATAGGAAGAATGCTCCCCAATTGTACAATTCTGTCGACGACTGTCCGGATTGGATTAGGTACCCCAATGGAAAGCCCGATCCCGATGAGCTTCCAGATGACGATGGCCCTGAGTTCCTAGGCAAGCGCCGCGCTGCAGCAGGAGACAAGGCTTATGATGATGGCCTTACTGAAAAACAGTTCTGTCGCATGATGGACAAGCAAGCAGCAGCAGAAGAAAAGACTGCAGCGGATGGCAAGAAAAAGCGAAAGAAGAAGCGTAGTCGCAATGCCGTTGACCCAAACCTCATTCTGGAGGAGGATGGAGGGGGGCGGAAGAGAGCTAAGACGACACAGTTTGAGGTTGATAACAAATCATCACGGGCCAAGCCTGGTGCCGCAACATCCAGCCTCAATGGTGAACTCACAGCGGATATAAATGAACGCCTCATCAGTGTCACCCGCTCCATCATATACTTCAAGGAAAAAACTACCAAGCGCAAGCTATCTGAGATCTTTCTTGAGAAGCCATGTCCTCAGACGTACCCTGACTACTATCAGTTGATTGACAAGCCCATTGGTATGAATGATATATTGCGCAAATGCCGTGCGAAGTTGTACATCACCATGAAAGATTTTAAGGATGATTGGAATACATTGTTCAAAAATGCGGGAACATACAATGGCAAGGACTCATGGATTGTGAAGGATGCAGATGTGCTAAAGTTAGAATTGGGCAGGTTGATGGATAAGAATAGCATGAGCATTGCAAGCATTGGTGGAGGTGGTGGTGCTACAGCTGCAGTTGCAGTCGCACCGGCGTCTGGATCTAAGAACATTGCAGCTGTGCCGGCTTCTGGATCTAAGAAGAAGAAGAAGCCTGTCAGGATCAAGCTCTCTTTGAAAATGGGCAAGAAAAAGATAACTGGCGATGGTATTGGTACCCCTTCTGCTGCTGCTGCCTCAGAGACGAAAAACACTGGTGATTCAGATGACGATGCGTCATCGTCGGAGTCAGAAGACGATAACTCTAATCTGATTGTTGGCATGGAGGAACGCACCGCATCCTCCTCCTCATCAAAGAAAAGCAAGAGCCGTGCTGGAGGTCCTGGAAGCAGGGGCGGCAACTCCAGGCTCGTACGAAGGCACTAGATCGCAAGACTTATATTTTGTGCAATTAATGTCATTTGTATTGTTGTATTGCAAATTCATTATCCCAATACTTAATCGAATAATTATGTTAAATCAAATTTGACTCTCTCTGATTTAGCAATCATTGTTGTGCACTATCTTTATAACAGCTAAGATTGGCTGAACTCCTCTTTAGAATGCGATGAGAAATGCA
>JALLAS010000464.1:0-12977 GCA_036939415.1 Detonula confervacea | reverse complement strand
TCCCAGGTATTTTTTATGTTCCCCACGGGGAACATAACGCTTTCTCTTGAAGATCCAAAACTGTGCCAAGGGAACACAACAAAGTAGAATCAGAACCTAAATCCTGCATACGGTGCTGGTAATCTTTGCTAATATGTGCCAAGATCCCGCGAAGAGATTGATTTTGAATTGCCGCCAACAAAACTACCACCAACGAAGCACCAAAGAAGCACAAGATTGCACACGCGCTGTGAGCCAATGTGCTTGGGAGAGAAGGCGCGGTAATTGCGACTGCCTCATCATGGTTAGCATTTGGCACAAAGCCGTGGGGACGGCTGGCATCAAACAATTAATTAATCCCACAATTATATTATTAAAATTACTTTATGTGCAATCTAAAGCAATGTCGCCCTGTCGTTGTGCTTGAGAGGAGAGGGTGCAATGCTTACGGCTGCCTTGTCTTGGTCGGCATTCAGCAAAAAGCCGGTGCGTCGGGTTGTTGCTTGGCTAATGATGGATGATGAGGTTATTTTAGCATGGATTATAGATTGTGGATCATGGAACGTGGAACGTGGAACGTGGAACGTGAAGGGAGCAAGGTGTATGGTGGTCGGGCCAGGGGGGAAGAAGTTTTTCATTTTTACATCTATTTCCCGTGGTGGTCAAGAAATGGTAGCCAAGTGGTAGCCAAGTGCCGAGTGGTAGCCAAGTGGTAGCCAAGTGGTATCCGAGTGGTATTCAAGTGGTGATCAATACGGTCATTGCACGAGCTCCTTTTGCAAAAAACATTACAAATGTGCGTATATACATATCTAAGCACGTATCTGCAATCCAGGGTCTTGCTGCGACGTGTCCAAAAACCTGGCGGCCCACCCATCCCAGCCAGTTTTAGCTGGGGTCCCAAAAAAAGATGACGGCTAGGAACAACATTGGGGCTAAGATAAAGAACACAATTCCTTGCTCAGTGTGTGACACGACTAGGTTGTAAGGGAAATATTGCAGGGTCTGGTTAGCGGTGTGCCGTCACTCGCCATCACCATGCATGCCGTAGCTGGGAACATTTCAGACATTTTCAGATGTTGCTTGGTTTGATGAGTTCTTTGATCAATTCCAATTGTGGCTGAATCGATTCACCATTGTAGTCATTCGGGGATGCAACGATAGATCGAGAGATGACGGCAGGCGGCAGGCATGGACAATAAAAAATATCTAATTCATTGAGATTAATAATTTCAAATTTGGATCCGTTTCAATGAAAGCCATGGCAAACATGCATACTTGGTGCTCGATACTCGGCGATTATGGATAATACTGCGTGCTCTCATCTGTCTTGAGGAAACATGCAAAACAAACGACTGCATTACTGATCACCCATGACAATACGGGCTTGAGTTGTGCAGCTGATGTGGGGATGAAATGTGAGGTTGGCAAAACATCCTTGAATCGTGATTCGCTTGTGTCTAAGCATGGAGACAAAGTCAAAAGATATAGACAGACAAACAAATCACTAATGTTGTTCTTTTATTTAGTGGTTAATGTATGGTATTGTGCTATGAATATTTGTGATTCCTATCACTAAGGCAAACCATTGATTTGCACTGCTTTTGCTCAAATTTTCATTTGAGGCATGCGCTTTGCCATCTATTTCTTCAACTGTCATCAACCGTTACACTCCTTGCTTATTGTTTGTGCTTTCGTGGTTGTGAAGGACTAAAACCAGCTGGTAATGATGGAACCGCCCCAAGCCCTTTTTAAGTTTAAAACAGACCTTGGACCCCTCTCCCTCTGTTAACGATGACAACCAGATCAGACACCATGACGACCGGACTTCTTGTCGCCGACAACACCAACAGTCATTGAAGATAAAGCATGCTCTAGGGTAAACAATTGATGTGGCTTATTTTTACAATCGATAAGTAAGACGTCATTGTTGTTTCTAGTTTTTTTATAAAAAATAACTTCTGAGTCTCAAGAGGACGTCATATGTCTTGAGAATTCAAACAGAAAACCGCCGGGAGCTCCCCATTTTGAAAAGTTTAGTGTAAATAGGACCTCCGAGAGAGGGTCTTGCTAGCTGGGTAAGTGGTAGGTACACCAAAATTGTCGGCCTGTACGTAGAGTGCGTAGCAGTCTAGCGATAGGTAGGGATGCTAGGTAGGCTCTAATTTTAGTGTGGTGGTAGGTATTGTAGGTACCAGACATATCGTAAAGCGAGCAAGAGAGGCTAGCAAGAAAGGCGCGCTCCTCGGCTCTCACACAGGGTTCTTGTTTGTTGTTTGAAGGTTGTTTCTGATCATACTCTAGATACTACTCCTACAATAGAGGCATTATCGTAGACAATTTCAAGGTGGTTGGGCTGACAGGATTGTGATTTATTAGCTCATTGTTTATTCCATCAAAGTCGAAGCAGTAATAGGCAGTAATAGCGCAGCAAGTTAAGGTTCTAATTCCCCGGCGGAAAGATAAAATATCAGCAGCATCAAATAATAGAACGTCGGCGCAGCATTAAATCATGATTGATGATGAGGAGGAGCAAACGCTTGCCGCAACGCGGACGCAGGCAAATGAGAATACGAATACGGCCTTGAATACGACAGTAAGATTCTCCCTACCACAGGATATTCTGAGCGAGCAGTTGATCTTCGACGGCACTGATGGTGATTTTAATAACAGCAGCATCGCAAACAGACGACATGATGGTGATGGATCCATCCATAGCTATGGGGCCAAGAAAAGGAGGACTGGTAGCTCCCAGATGTTGCGCCAAGTTACCCCCGCCAGCCTTCTGTTGTATGATCAGAATGCCATCGCGGATGATATGAAGGGAGGTGCTAGAATTCCTGAGAGTAATGTGCGCCAGGGGGGGAATAATATTATTGGCCGCGTTTTTCTGAATCCTTCGTTTACTCTGAGGAAACAGATGCTGTTGACATTTGGATCTGTTGTATCGCTGACTATTCTGCTAGTCATGGGGGTCTCCATCCTATCTTCAATAGTTACTGGCAATTCTATCAAGGAGGAATCAAAAGTATATGTTGAAAAATGGGTGAATGAATCCATGAGCAATACAGCCCAACTAGTTGCAGCGGCACTGTCGCCTAAGATCATGGTATGTCTGAATGATACTTGGTGTTTTGTACAATACATATCGCACTTTCCGCCAAGTTTTGCTCAACAATTGTGTTGAATGTTCTATCTTTGCAGCCCGATGATTTGGTTGATCTCATGCTTGAGATTGCCCGTGATCGATTCATGGGCTACCCGACAACTGAAGATGATAGTTTGACACCATTCTTTGATACAAAAAGTCAGACCAATATGTACCCGTTCAAAAGCAATCCATTGCCTTTGGATTGGGAGTTCAAACATACGCTAGACAACAAGGGGAATGTCAATGAAACAAACTATGCCGACCACGTGCAGGATCGTTGGTCTTGGTATTCTGGGAATCCCAGACTGAGCACTGCAATTGCCATGTATACAATGCAAGGAGCTTGCGACCCAAATGCTATAAACTCCAGTGAAATGGGGTACTATCCTAATTGCACCAATGCCAACAATGACATAACTACTGGTGGTGTTGTCGCACCAAGTCCAACCAACAAGCAAGTGCATCGAAAGGCAGCCGACTTGAGCCCATTCCTCAAGGCCTTGTATGAGTATCATCATAACATAAAGGGGCTTGGATATTATTTTGGCAATAGTGGGGCTGGAAGCTCTATTATGTTCCCTCATTATGAACTTGATTCATCCTCTTCATATATATCAATTGGATGCGAGTGGATGAGAGAGCCAAACCCAACCAATCCAGAGTTAGGTCAAATTGCGACAGACGAGGAAATCGCCAGATGCCACCCTAAAGGCGCAGTTGTCAGAACAAGGGAATACAACCCACTCGAACGTGGTTGGTGCCGGGACCAAGCTCTCGATCCCCAGAGAGTGCACAACGTCGGCCCATACATGGATGCATGGAATACCGGTTCCTGGTTGATGACTGTGGGCAGAGCACTTTATGATCCTGTAACAAGTGCATTCGTATGCTGTATCCTTCTTGATTTCACCATCGACAGTATCAACGAGGTACTGGGTGATGTAAAAGTTGGAGATCTTGGAACTCTTACGCTGGTCCGCAACGATGACAATGGTACAGTTGTAATTTCTCCAAACTTTGACTTTGATGTTGCAGACAGTACCGCCACAGTGGATGATCCAGATCTCAAAACCGGAGTTGATCTTCAGATTTTCAATGAAATCAAAGCTGTCGTTGACTTTTCACAACAATGGGACCCAAAAGATGCTTTGAGATCATTCGAGAAACAGCTTTTTGACAGTGGGGAGTTCATCATTTCAGCACATCCAATACCATCCATACCAGTTGAATATGATGCATCATATACACCCGAATTTTTCGCCATCTTTTCTTTGCAAAAGACGAAGGGCATAGCTCCAATTGTTGAGAATGTCAATGAAGAGGTTGAAGAGGGTGTGACAAACATCATTCTTTTCACTGTGTTTGTTGGGCTGGGAGGACTGGCTGTTGTTATATTTCTCATATTCGCAACGTCGTACTTTTTTGTTGAGCCTCTTAAGTGGATGCGCAAGGTCGGAGATCAAGTTGTTGGAAGGTTCGGTGAAGATATAGATGCTGGCATTGATTTTGAAAGGACAAAGCCAAATTTATGCTCACCAAAAACAGAGCTGAGTAGTTTGGCGGAAGAGTTCAGTAAAATGGTTACCCGGTTCAGTGGGGAAGGAACTGCGAAGAGGATGAAGGTTGATGATACAGAGAAAGTGAACTTATTTGATTTCTCAAACGACTTTGCTAGCCTGTATTGGAGTCGCGAGGACAGCTCCTTTCCGTTCAATTATCACAAGGACTTGGCCAAGTCTAAACCAACGAAGAGCATGTCTCCAAAGCAGCGAAATCTGGGTCCAAATACACATCTGTCATCCGAAACAAAACCAAGGTCATCTGAATTTAGCGCCAACAACCATAATGCGCCTTGCAAGTCTCCGCTCTTTCTTTGGATGGTAGGGTTGATTGTAACTCCACTTTTGGTTATTACAATCATCATTTCAGCAGTTTTCTTATGGCGAATAAACCAGCTTCCATCTCTCATTGAGCCTGTTAAGAATGAATATTTGAATCTGAAGAATTCATATCGTTTCTCTGCAACAGGAATGCTTGCCATCAGAGCGTCAGCTGTCGCAGAGAAAGCAGTGAGAGACGCTCACCTCCTCACAAGGTTTTCTTCGTGGTTATACTTTGGCGGAATTGAAATGTCTGGTTCATTCACAGATGTGATTGAGGGTGCGGAAGAGTGCAAAATGGCTCTCGACAAGAAAGAATGCGAATGGCTGCAAACTGTACCCTGTGATTGCGCATGGAACGATGTTCTTGTACGGCACAATGAAAGAATTTGCACCACCTATCCCTCAAGCAGTCGATCTTTACAGAAAGTTCAATTTGCAGCACAAAGCCAGGATGCAGACCCCGGAACTGGTTCTAGACATTCAATCAATTTGTCAAAAATGGCAACTTCTCCAAACATGACTGCTTGGTGGGATAACATCACGGTCTTGCCAAATTTAACCGAAGGCTCTGCGAGATCAAAATACGGTACAAGTTATGACAGGGTGAGAGCTGTTTCTGCGCTCTCCGCTGTCTTTGTTCCCTTGTACAATTATGACAAAAGCAGCGACAAGCCATTGGGGATTTATATAGGTTTCGCAGCTGATGGAATGCTGGCAGGGTATGCTGGATGCAACGATGCTTTGGCGACAGGAGCATTTTGGAGATCTACCACGGACAATGGGGCCGCTGAGCTGCGCCCTGAACTCTGTCCTGTTGGCAAGTACGGCTACGACGCAAGATGTAGAAGCTGGTATGATGAAGGAAAAAAGAAGGCAGAGGCTGGCAACGGAACTCTCCGCTTAACAGCGCCATACATTTTTGCTTCGCAAAACATAGTTGGGCAATCCATCACATTGCCTTTGCTTGACCCTCAAACCCAGAGGCATATTGGTCAAGTTCTTAGTGAGTACATGTTACACAAGTTGTTATATTTTCCTTATAGATTTGACCAACATTTAACAAAAATCCAAAACAGTTGATTTCGTCTCTGACTCCATTTTCAGAGCACTTGAAGATGATAACACCAAGCTTTCAGAAGGAGGGTTTCCCATCATGGTTACCCCGGAAAGTGATGTGCTTGGCCATGATACTGTTGTCGGGCCTGGATTCTCGCTGAAGGATAGAAAAGGAGCAGCACTTGTGGAGTTGCTTCAAGCAGATGATGAATTTGAAGCCATACTTCAAGGCATGAAGTCAGGAGGCAAAAGCGAAGGCACCTTTAATGGAAAAGAGACGATGCTCATTACTTATGCTCCTGTTTTAGTGAGGAACTATCATCCTCTGAATAGCTCTGACATTGCCAGTGGCGTGAGAAATGAAACCACCTTGGTTTACTCTCTCGCACTTGTCGAAACTGAAAATGAAATCAGCAAGCCATTCCAGAGCATTGGAGAGATTTCTTCCAAGACTGTGGATACATGCGTCATAGGGCTTGCTGTTCTTATTGTCATGTCCACATTACTTATTGTGTACATTGCATTCCGTGTAACAACCTCAATGACAGAGCCTATTTTGGAACTGTTTGGTGTACTAAAAGACATCAATTGGTAAGCTCTCCAAAGGTAAACTTTTGTTATTTTGCTTCACAATTGATTTTCTCAAACCCCTTCGCCACTATTCCCGCTATGACACGTCGAAAGTATGCGTTTATCAAACAATGATATTTCCAAACTAAGCAATCACCAAGGATCATGCGCCGAAATTGACAGTGTCTACAAAACAATGGAAATGTTGTACAAGGTTGTGCAGTTTGCAAATGTTGCCTTCTTTACAGGTGACCTCAATGTAGCCTATATGGTGCTCAGGGACGCCCTTCGTCTATTCACAAGACTGGACAACAAAAAGGCTGTTGCTGTGTCAAGGTGAGCCTAAAATATGATGATTGCACTTGTGACTTGGTCTCTTGTGAGCAAAAAAAGTCAACAAATCACTCACAATTTTTTATTTGAAGTAACAATTTGGGCAACACAATGCTTACCATTTATCGAACAATGAAAATATCAAATGGGGATGAAGAAATGTATGGCTTGTCCATGAAAGAGGTTCTAGAAAAAGGAGTGGCATACTTTGCGCAGTCCATCAAGCTAGGTGAAATAGCCTACGATCAATTTTACAATGAGCAGGGTTGGTCCGAGGAATGCCTCGTATTTATGCAATTTCTTGCAAACCGTTACTTCAACCGGGCGATGTTCTTCTTAACTACTAGTTCTGACCACGAGAATGGAAAAGAGGCTGTATCACTAGGTTTCCGAGATCTTCAGATCACTGCTGATATGGACGTAGAGATTGTCGATCAATGCGTTGAAATGGGTTTCAAGATTGACCGAGCTGAGCGGTACGAATTGATGATGGGTAGAATTCGAGGTCTTCTTGCTTTGGTTGAGCTTGGTTATAGTCCTGATGAATTGTACATTGAAGACCAAATCAATGATGCTTATCAAGACCTCACAAATGCAATGAAAAAACCATCACATGATCTCTTCAAAGAAATCAGTATAGTGGGAAGAATGCAAAAGCTTGACGTCGAACTGATCAAATACTTATACCACGCAGAACATGACAATGTCAATGCTGCAAGAGTGGCCATCAGAATGCTGGTGGAAGACGAGTTTCTGTTTCCTGACGCGGAGCAAGTGGCAATCACGATGCTCCTTGTCTATATGAAAACATCAAATGATGAGTATAGCCCAGATGATGATGATGGTCTCATTGAGAAAGAGCTGGAATCAGTAATTGAGGCCCTTGAGCGTGACCATGTCGAACGAAGTCGAAATCTTTCCTCTCTTCAAATGTCAATGGACCGATTGAAATCCATGACATCACTTCAACAACTCAGTTTCGTGACTAACAACAGCCAAGGGAACCCAAGTGAGAGATCATTGGGAGGGACCAAGGATTTTTCAAAGGCAAAATCAGAAAGACGTTCCTCGGCCTCAAGAGAAAGTTGCAGGGGAGACGTTACCATGGAATTCTTTTAGATTTAGTAAACACAATCATTACCTCATTATATCAAGCATTAGAAACAAATTGGCAATGATTGGCGCATCGCATGGTGGTTTAATGTGCACAGTGACCATCTTGGCCAAGCAGACCATCATTACAAATATCAATATAATTCATTGTGGCTTTACGCAAATATCAATATAATTGATTGTGGCTTTACGCAAATATCAATATAATTCATTGTGGCTTTAGTGTAGTTACCTCCAGTGCTTTGGTCTTAACAGTGCATGGCTGTGCATTCTAACCCACCGGCAGGAATTCTTCTCCTGATAAAATAAGCTGGTCTCCAAAGACTCCTGCTTCAGAAAGTTTAGGGAACTCAACAGTCGCATCATCAGAAGGAGGCTCAACCACGATGCCATCGTTTAACTCTCTGTATCCCAAATCAAACACAATATGCCTCAGGACTTTATACCGGGCTTTCTTGTCCGCGCGGAGGGCCTCGAGGCGTTTGTGAACCCTTTCCAGCTGATCCTTGGATGCCATGGCTATACTGAGTTCAATTTCAGCTTCACGTATAGTTTCCGAGAGTTCAGACAATGTTGTGTTATTGTTCCCCGAACCCGCATTGGCAGTCCCCGCATTGAGTTCCTGCTGTCGTTTTACCATATCATACCAATCCTGATACTGTGCACGGAACATCTCCTCGTCCCATACTTCATTGCATTGTTCAATCAGATCCTGCAGCGTACTTTTGTCGCTCCCTGCCACTCTTTCCTCAACTAAGCATGGGATATTTGGCAAATTGAGTAACTCGAGAAGCTTACCAACTTCCAGTAAAAATTGTTCGAGATGGAACCATTCATCATCTGAGGAGATATCTCCCGAATTTTCTGAAGTGAACCGATAGAAGAGAGAAGGTTTACTGCTGGACGGGGGGTAAAAAGGCATCTCGATTGATGAGTCAATGGGATCCTGCTTATGACGCGGAACACCTTGAAGATCTAGGAGGAGAGGTCGAATGCCAGTTGACTCATCAAGGTCAGGTTTACGACGGAGGATAGACTTGAGCCTCTACACGGATGATATAATACAAACAATGGTGCATAAAATTAAATACAATTGATATGCAAAGACTAATTGAGAAGACAAGTTCCTTGACAATCAAGGAGGACCCCACACCAAAAAATGGACTTACCCTAAGCAATTCCCTCATGTAAGGTACATCCTGCCACCCAAGAAGCACCCTCATCGGCTCAAGAATCTCATCATCGTCGCTGCTATCATCATCATCATTATTCTCCTCTTCATCATGCCCAGGGGGGTTAGCCACTGCCACGGCCCTAATTCGTCCTTTCCACTCAGTCATGATCTCCACGGCCAAATTCGATAGGGGCAACAGCATCTGGGACATTTCGAATTCCAACTGTTCGCAGCATCTTTCTAGTTGCAATGCTTCCACGAAGGCTGGGTGTTTCCAATACTTTTCTCTGATGAGGGTCTAATTGAAAGGAAAGGGGGAAGGAAGCGTAATATGCAGATTGTAAGACAAAAAAGGTCCATCTGAGTATGTAACACTGGTGAGAAGGTTTTGGCAGAACAAATCCCAAACCCATGGTACACCGTGAATTGACTTCCAGAGACTTGGATAACACATTGCACCCTTTGATTGGTCATTTCCGTCACTTTGGCAAAAAAGAGTCTTGAAATTTCACACAGACTCAATGATTCCAGTGCTGCACTCGTGGATAATGATATACCACCGGTATCAATATGACCTCATCAACCTCCATGACTCGTTCAGAGAGATTCTTGGGTCAATTGTTTGTTGCAGAGGTAACAATAATAAAACCAAACATCAGCACCACTACACAAGTCTGGCACCAATTCCAGGGTTGTCATATGCATCATAGGCATAGCCTCTGATGTAGCTTTCATCCTGTAGCGGTCCTTTCTCTCCTTGTGAATATCATAGACTAATATCGAGAATCAATGCAAAACGGCCACGGGCTGTGCTCACTCACCTCCAACTTTTCACGCTGCAACTGTATCGCCGACTTCTTGGCACCCTCGGCCTGCTTTTTCGTAACCTCCGTCGATCCCTTCCTTCGCAACCCGGAGCTTTTGGTAGAAGTAGTACTCCCGCCGTCGCTGCTGACGCTGCCAGCTCCGTCCGAGCTTACACCCTTATTCTCGCCAATCTTCACCCCGTGATACTCCCTCAGGTAACGCTCCACCACCTCCCCCTTCGGCGCGCTGTTCAGATTTTGGTAGCTCTCCCACAACGCCCTCATCGGCGCGCGATATTCGCATTTCACCAAATACAGCCGTTTCGATACCACCGCATTCGACTCAGCGGCGGCGCGGAATTGATTGAGCGACGAGGGGATGGAGTGCGGCAGCAGGTTCGACGTCAGGTGCTGCAGCGCGTGCAGGGCCTCGAGGGAGGGGAATACGTGGGGCGTGCACGAAGCGTAGGTCGGCGGGCGAAGGAAGGTAGAAGAGGCCTTGGGGACGCCGTACTTGCTGGTGCCAGCGCTGTTGCCATATCTTTCCCAGCCGTTGGCGCTCACCAAGCTGACGAAACGATGCTTGCTCAGCGTCTTGAGCAACCTCTGGCATCCACCAATGGCGTCGTCTGCCCAGTAATAATCGGGACAGTACAGCCTGGGCGACTCCCAGGTGTCGCGCCGGGGTTGGGGATGGTAACACCTCCCTATCCCTGCATCGGCAGGGGAGAGGAACGCCGACGACCCCGCCGGCGCCGAATTAACAGAGGATTGCGTTTGAGACGATTGCTGCAAACTACCATCACTGCCGCCCTGCCCCCCGGCGTTCTTCTCGCCCTCTTGACTCCCGAATGCCGCCATGGAATCCTGCAACGTCAAATTGGCGCTCTCGGCCAATCGATCCGTGGTCAACCTCTGAATGGCCTCGTTGGCGCCCAAGTAGCACTGCCGCGCAAAGTCCTGGATGGTGTCGAATTCGTTCCACTTGGTCATCTCCTCGGAATGCCACCGTTCGGCGGCTGCATTTGTACCGGCCGGGCTGGAATTAGAACCATCGCCAGCGATGCCGAGGGCCGGAGTGCCGTGTTTGCCAATGACGATGCCCTGGCCGTCGCCGAACGGGCCTCGATGGCCAATGGCAATTTCCAATACCTTGCCCGCGTCCGTGTCCCATTTGCGGATGTTCATCCCGCCCCCCATGGGCACGCCGACCATCCACCTACATTCCTTGAGAATTAACGCTGCGGATTCTTTCATTTCGATAAACTCTGCCAATAGTTGAGAGGCCGCCGATACGGTCGGGAGCAGCTCTGCCTGGTATGCTTTGTAAAGCGCATCGTCCAATAGCGTAGTGAGGGCGGGGGAGGCGGCCACGGTCAGATAATCATTGTCCTCCGCATGCTTTGCCAACTCTGCGCGTATCACATCCGGGTCATCGTTGTCCGTAACCGTGGGGGGATCCACGCTCACGATATTGGATTGCTCATCCTCCTCCTCATCCGATAGTTCTCGCCTACTACTCCTTGTGGGTGTTAAAAGCGAAAGCAATCCCGAAAATGGCATCTTTAGCAGGCAGTAAAGGGAGTAGATCATCACTAATGGAAACATTACGAAACCCGGAATGATGGGTGCGGCTATCTTTTTGTCTTCCCCCGAAGAGGATGCACCATTGTTATTGTTGTTGTTATTTCTATTGCCCGATCTAGTTGGAACATTGTCGGACGAAGATGATGGCTGGCGAGAATTCCGAGAGGAGGTGGAGGACGATCGGTTTAATTGGGGTGTA
Source organism: Detonula confervacea (assembly GCA_036939415.1). Classification (NCBI taxonomy): domain Eukaryota; phylum Bacillariophyta; class Thalassiosirophyceae; order Thalassiosirales; family Thalassiosiraceae; genus Detonula; species Detonula confervacea. Next base: position 1,126 of record JALLAS010000464.1, on the reverse strand, counting down.
TTCCGAGCCATGATTGTTGTTATCGCAGGAGGTTGCTGATACTGTGCTGACAATAAGAATAGGAGTAATAGAGATGAGTGTTTGTGGATCAAGGTTGTTGGGAAAGGATATTTTCGTAAGTGGCAGCTTGGTTTTCAATTCACATGTTGTTCACTATTTTCTCTCGGCTGGAATTCTGTTTTAGCTCCATAGAAACTATCTTCTAATCCACTCTCACTCCTGCTCTCCCCGCATCTTCATAGTAACACAGTCAAAGTCTTCCTAGTCCAAGAAAAGCAAACCAACGAAATATTCGCTCTCAAGGTCTTCAAAAAAGATAGCATCATCAAGCGAAACCAAATCGAGAACAGTCAGCGTGCATTGCAAGCTATTGCAAGCAAAAAACGATATGAATTACAAACTCCCTGGATGAGAAGGTGGGTGATGAGAGTTCTTCACTGGGAAAAAAGATTATAATGCAAAATCCCATTGGTCACTGATTGATATTGATCTATATCATGCATGTTGATGCACCATGAACCATGTCAAATGCATCGCTTTACCAACCACCACCACCGCCAACATGGACCATTCCAACATAGGACGCACGCACACGTACGGACGAGTTGCAATATTATTTGCAATCAGCAAATCGGCATCAAGAATAATTATAATGATGATGCGCACCATCACCAAAGATCACCAATCTCGCTGAATGACAATCGTCGACAGCCCCCTGACCATGGCATTAAACATGCTCCGCATTCACAAGCACTCACCTATATTTTTTATGCAAGGCCAGGCGATGCTGGTGTTGCGAGTGATAGTCTGCACAATAGAATAGTGTGTAATTTATTAGGAACGATCTACGATGTTATGTTGTGATGGTGATGATTAGTGGTTCGAGTTCCACACGATCGAGTTGTTGTGTTTATAAACCAGTTCATGATAAACTGAATGGCGGGAGACGTTTTACGATTTCAGGTCGCGCGGTTTTGTTTTACGTACCTAGCGTAGTTTAAGATGAAATTTCAGCGTAGGCACTGTACAGTGGAGTACCACGAACTGTACCCGGGGGGGGGTATAAAATTGTTGGCTAGACTGTGCTCAAGGATCTGGGGGGGGTATAGGCGATAAAATTATCGCC
>JALLAS010000463.1:0-12982 GCA_036939415.1 Detonula confervacea | reverse complement strand
GCCAGCGTATATTGTTTCCCTTCCCGTAAATCTCTTATCACTCTTTGTATAAGGGGTGGTTGGATTGCAATCTGTTTTCCATTCTTCCATGCCACCATTTTAGCTCTGTATCCTTTATCTAAACCATTTGTAAAGGGAATTAGCTTTCCATCCTCGCCTACTCTGTCGTTCTCAGCAAATCCAGTCTGTTCCTGCAAATATCCTTCTTTGTTGTTGTAGTCAGAATCACTCACACCACCACCCCATAATAGTGCCACTACCAACCAACCACAAAGTTGAATGCCAACACCACCTTTCCAGCAATTCTCACCGTAGTATTCACTATAAGTCGCACGCTGGATACTTGCAGAACTGAATTGTACAGCAGAAACATTTGTCATATCCCAGAATATTGGTCGGCTCCCATTGAACCTTGACCACTTAGCTTTGTTGCGCAGCAAATAATCTTCTTCGTAGGTTGCATACTTCGGCCAACTCAACATAGCAGACAACTCAATTCGAAGTTTGCTGTCTTTCAGAGAGTTTCCAAGCTTATGATCTATTCCCCGGTAGGCTTCTAAATCGTCCTGGCGGCGCAAGGTCTGGTTGTTCTTCCATTCAAAAAAGTAGAACCACTCTTCAAACCAAGTCCGATTTGATGTTACCCTCTTACCGATGAGATGAATGTCACCATTGGTAATGATACATATGTAGCCCAACAAATGTGACAAAGTGGGAAATGTAGTTCTCCTCTTCGCTTCCTTATCGTGCATATTAGGTAGTACCAGAGGAGATCTTGTGTTTGATGATGGCGAATTCAATGAGGGCACTGATTGTGATGAATTGACCGGGGATTTTGCTATTGATTTGTTCTCTGATTTGGCTGTAGAGTTGATTATCCTTCTGATTCGTTTATAACCAAACTTTTCTTCTGAGGAGGAAGTTTTGAAGTATCATTCATGGGAACAAATTGCGCTGCTTTCTTTATTGTTGGGTTACGACAAGGTTCATTGCTTTCGGGAGAATGGCGCTCTACCATTTGCTGCATCCTGAGGTTTGTATCGGCTAGCTCGCTCTTTAGTTGTTGGTTATGCTGCTCCAGTAAATTGTTTTTTTCTCTGTTTCCAGCCAGAGGCGCTGCTCTCTCTTCCACTTGGACTCTCCGGGCGGGACATTTGCTATGGAAGGATTTATTTTTTCCAGTTGCACTGAGGATGGTGATGGCGACTTCATTTTCTCTTGCTGAAACATGTCCAAGCATTTATGGATGTATCGATCTATTCCAACTCCTTTGGTATCATTGGATGGGAGCCAACTAGATTTCATGCCCTTTCCCGTGACGACTGTAAATTCATAAGTCTGTGTAACTCTCCTAACCTCTGACCTCTTCTTATCATTGTAGTCAAATGTAAGCGCTTTTGTGACAGTCTCAAGCGGATGGCAGCTACATACTCGTAAGTTCTCCTTATCATTTCTTCTTGATAGGTTGCATCTATCGTTATTCTCTTGACGTAGCCATCGTTTACCTCAGAAGGTGACAATGGAGTCCATTGATGCGTCCGGAGAAGGGTCCGGAGGGTACGGAGTCAATCGGTGAAACGAGACACCCGCATCATCGGAGGTGACATTACATCCAGCCTTGATACACCTCCAGATCTTTCTCCCACTCTTACCACTCTTTCTCTTTTTATTCGGTGGTCCAGATACTGCATCCTCCTCCGATTGTAATGCTAGGATCCGTAGACTTTGACGAGGGAGCATCACATCATCTTTCATGGGAGGGTTGTCACTTGCTTTGCGCTTTGCATTCATGTTGCCCTTCATATTAGTTGAAAGTCTATTTGATTGCTGCTCTGCTTCTTTCAGAATCAGATCCCATTGCTTCTTTGATGCTATTTTTTTCTTTGCCTAATCATCACATTCTTTATTGGTAGATGCCATCTGCTTCGCCAACCGCAATTGAAAGATTTTGAAGCCTGCTTGTTCAAATCTTGATGGAGAAACACCAGCTGCGTTCATAAGATTGTCAACTCCAATGAAGTCAGGTACAAATGGTGCGAGGTCCTCCACACGATCTGAGCTCTTCTTTGCAACTGCCTTGTTGAAAATCAACTTGGCTTGTTGCTCTGGCGTGTCAAGCACTAGTCGATCTATTGGGCCTTGCTCATCCTCGGATGGTGAATGGTGCACATGTTTCCATTCGTTTGTTTGTTGCGTACCAGTACGGAATGCATGCAACAGTTGACACACAGTGCCAGCATTGGCTGCTTCCTCTGCCAATGAAGAGTTCCCACTAGCTTTCATCAAAGTAAGCATGCTATCCTTCATTGATTTGATTTGATCGTTAGTCCAACCACTCTCTCGTTCGATATCGGATGAGGTAACAAGAGAGGATAACTCAAGCAGCATGTGCTCAGCTAAATCCTCTGGAAGGAGGAGGGACAGCAAACATCCACGCGGCTGGGAATGAACACATGCTACTTTCTGATTGTTCTTTGATCCACTCTTACAATCGCATTCACAGCATAGCAGCGCATCCTTTGTCAATACTGTAGTCCCATTATATACATCCTTTTTCATGGACGCCGGTATCGGTGATTCCAACATTATCCCCACCTCTCCTTCGTACAGAATCAGCTTTGCTTTTTTATTGTCAAGTGATTCAGTCCTACTATCCAAAGCATGTCTGACACATCGCCTAAGCAGACGGTACCCCATGTCTACACGACATTTACTGAAAAAGTCAATGAACGTTTTTGGCATTGCGGCAAATACAGACCCATCTTTCTGCCAACTTGTATGCTCCGTCTTCTCCTCGTCAAATTTGACAAATGCTGCCATCAGCTCAAGTATTGCTTGGATGTGTTTTTCATCAATGGTAGGATTCTTTATAAATGCCCCACCAAAGCTGAAGTCAATTTCTGCCAATTCTTCCCATTGGTCACCAAATTGAAGTGCAGATGAAGGTAGGACCGGGAACGATACAGCTCCTGTCAAAGCTTCTATTGTACAATGTAGTGCATGCTGTTCCCAAATTTCTTCGACCTCGTCGATGGAAAGAGATGCGGTACTATCAAATTTATATTTCTCCTTCAACTGATCCCTCATTTGTGTCACAGTCATTATTTCATTCAGATTTGCCCCAGGAAGCACAGCCTCAATAACATGACATGCAAGGCAACGGTACTCTTTTTTATCAGCTGTTTGAGAGCAGTACTGACACACACATGCATTGCAATCCTGACAGAAGTAATGTGTATCAGCATGAAGGAACTTGTGCCGGGCACTACCATCAGAGAGGCCCTTACATTCAATCACCAAAGGTCCGCCTTCTACCAAGGTATTGTCACATTTAAATTCATCCAGATACGTTGCAAGTTGTGCTGGTGCTTCCTCCAAGTAAGTATGAGCTGCTGTGCCTTGTTCGTTTGTGAGTTCATATACGATGGCATCCACTAAATTATTTAAAACAGCTTAGCTGTATTTTGGAACGGTATCCTTCTTTTTGGATGGTTTTGATTTCTCCACTGCAAACTCAAGCATTTGTTCATAAGATATTGCCTCAGTTCCATCCGTACGCCCACAAATGATCTTCAATTTCTGCACTATAAAATCTGGGCCTGCATCCTTCACACACCGGGCGATACATCACATCCGATAATCACACCAATTAAACAGCGCAACCGTGTGTTGGCGACTCCCTCAAATATGGGACTTGGTGGTACCTTCATTTTGATTTGTTGATGGGACTCTGGAGGCAAGTATGATATTGCCTTTTCCATTGTAGCTTTCGATGAAGAAGTGATGGTTAACTTTCCCCCCACAAACAAGAAAAGTGACAGGCAATTTTCGCCGGAAAAGGCTGGGAAATCACCATCACTAGACATGATGAGATTGCTCACACCTTTCGTATAACGGCCAGCAATTTCACCATCAGCCTGAAACTCCCCCGTGAGCACTTTGTCCACATACCCACCATATTCACCAGTTGGTTTGTGAGCCGATAGCCTGGCAAGCTCTTTCTCCAGCAGCTCGGAGAAATTCAGGGGAATGGGATTTTGTCATTTCGTTTCTGCGGCCTTTATTTTCCCCTCAAGATTCTTTCGTTGGGTAATTGCGTCACTGCGCTCGCTAGCTGTAAGCCCATCGCTCTTCAATTTGCAATTAATTTCATTCAATTTCTGCCTGGAAACAATTGCCTGGGCCTTATTCTTTTCCCTTAATGCCATGTTCTTATGCGATTGTATCTTCGATATAGGTCTTGTATCGCCATCACAGATGGGCACAACAATTACACCGTACACTGCCCACTCCATGAGATTTTTTTGCAGTTTCTTCCACCATGCCCATTGCCCTATTTTTGATGAGATCTACCACATTGTTACAGTTGATGTCAATGATTGCACGGCCGCAGTTGTTGGGGGTTTCTTTCTTCCTCTCCTTTGCAATAATCATGGCGTCAACCCTGGTCAGACCGGTGCACCGATAAAAGATTTCTTTCCATAATTGCCTAGTCCCATGATTTCTTTCAGGGTTGGTGAGATTGTAGCTTGTTGGGTTGCTGGTTATTGGGGAACAGTGATGATGTCGATGGACGGGCACGCAGATGTGGCAGATTATATGGTGTGAGATTGCATGGTTGTGAGGCTGGTCTAGTTTTGCCTGGGTTTCCACACAAAAAAATATGGCATGGTGTGATATTATGATCTGGTAAAGTTGAGAATGTTAGAGACTGCAATGATTGTATTGATATTTGAATCGCAATTTAAATTTCATACTAGATTGACGTAACTAAATTATGTTATTAAGTATAAAGTACGTAATATTATGGCGTAATTTGAATTTCGTAGCATAATTCCAGTTTCGTCCCACAGGTTTGGTATTTGTACACAATGGTATACTTGTTCCTACGTAAATTTGACATAATTCAAAGTAGGCGATATAATTCGAATTATGTGACGTAATTGCGAATTACGGTAACATTTATAAACTATCTAAATATAATATATACTGCTTCGACAAAACAAGGCAAACACACAACAAAAGCGCAAAAGATCCTGAAAATCCATCGTCTTGGTGTTCATTTTTTGCAATATTTTTGTTCATCATGTCCCTGGCAGTACGCGCCACCCGAAATTCAGCCTCCCCTAATCCCCATTGGCAAAGCAGCACAGGCAGCCTTGTGCGCGCTCAGCACACGCACGGTTCCGTCTACGTTACCTATGGAAGTACATACATATACCTGATTCTCGCGGGGACCGGCTGTACGATACTTGCACGGCAAGTACATACCTACACGGCAGTACCAGCCGGTCCTTATCCCTCGCTTTAACCCTATTTTCCACTGCCCAAGGGCGAGGTTTCAGGGTCGAGCTCTGAAAGGACCGAAGCCCTGACACATGAAATCAGTTGGCGCAAGTTCTGGTGCGGTTTTGGCGCCAACCATCCCTCCTCATGTTCTGTCACACATTGGCGACAAATCTCACACTTCTACAGCAGCATCATCATATCCACCATAGTACACCATCACCCCCCCCCCCAACCCCACAGCCTCTTCGATCATGGCTACCCCCGGTCAACAGACACCACCCCGTCGCGGCATAAGCGCCGTCTCTATCTCAAGTGCTGCAAACCCCGTCGGTGCGGCCATACCCAAGGATCCGATCGATCTATTTAGCGCATGCTACGATGCCAATGACGGCGTCTTATCGGAAATGACGCTCTCTCCCCCCACCTATGATGGTCGTTCCAAGCGGACGCTCCCTCCGCGAGTGTCGCAGTCACCATCATCTTCGTTGACTTGCTCGCCTCGGGCTAAGCGTCTCGCTATGAGAGTTGTACGCATGTCTCCCTCGTGTCGCTCTCCCACTGTCGCTGTCGCTGCCTTCGTCGTCGCAGCAGTCGCCTCTGCGGATCCACGTTCCATCTCTGTCACGCCCGTGGTCATTGATCTCCCGGCCGTTACTTGTCAGCGTTTGTCTCCCAGTTCTATGCTCGCAGATATCTTCAAAGCACCACCTCCTGCGAAAAAGAAAAGGGACAACAAAAAGGAGAAGTTCATCAGATTGATTCCGAAATCCGAGCTCATGCGATTTGCAAGAGGTCGGATCTACAAGGAAACAAACAAAACTAAATACTCTGATGACAGGATTTGCTGCGACGTTGCAAGTAGGAGGAAGGTGATGCGTAATCACTTCCATCGCGACAACTCAAAACGTGTCCACGAAGAACAAAACGGCCCCTCCCTCCGTTCGTCTGTATCCGAAATTGACAATTGGATCATTGACAATTCCGTGGTTGAGATGAGCGTATACGATCACCGGCGTCTTTCGCGATACCCGATTGAACAACTCCTGCTATATACCAACAAGACAAGCCTCCTTCTTCTTGTTGATGTAGACAATGACAAGTCTATGTTTCGTGGGATTGCGTCAAAGATGAATGAGACGCAGGAGAATGAGATTTGGTTCATCTCTGGACGGAGATACATTGAGGCTAAACCATTGGGTAGTTATTCAAAGTATTTCAAACTTTGCTCGTGGGGCCAGGGTTGCCGCGGAGACTGCCTTTGCCTTTTTTGGAAATTCGGTATCTCCTCATACACGCAGCCGCATCATTACCAGACTGACTGGAAATGACAAAAAGGGCAGGGCCAAAGGAGACGCGTTTGTCAACAAGCAAATGAGAATGCTCCGGAAAGAGAAGATGCTAATTCTCAGCTATGACAACTTCCAACGTGGTGTATCACTCCAACATCAATAAGGAGAACACTCCACCACTTTCTTCAAGGGTACAAGCATATGTGGGCATCAGATGTATGTGTGGGAAGAGTATGCCTTTGATGGATGCTACGTCAAGTTTACCATAATTGATCAGATAATTCCTTTGCCCTACGGAATGCTAGCCTTCAAAGAAATCGAGAATGATTACGCAGCAATTTTCATGAGCTATCAAGAGTACGAGACTGTCACTGCTCCTGGTTTCACCGGCGAACGTGTGTCGGCGTGTATTAAATTGAGGGATGTAACAACCAACTTGCACCATATTCAGAATGCTTTTTCGTTGTCGGAGGATTACAATGACACCAGACAGGACGATGTTGCTGATTTTTACAATCAATGCCTACTAAAGTTCAATGTGGCTAATCTCAATTCTTTCAAGGAAACTTGTCATGATACTGATACATGTAAACTATTTAGTTTGGCATCCAACTTTCAGACGAATGTAGTTAAGTGCTGGAATCCAAACTCCACCAAACAAACAAAGTTGGTGTATCTTGGATTATTGAGTGTGGATGAAGGTGGCAGTCGGACATACGGAGGCATCACTTTGGATCTAGTGCTAAGTGCAGGTGTGCTAGAGCAAACTTCAACTGGAAAATGGGAGTTGGCGGAAGATTGGCAATCACGTCGGATCTATTTGTTTGGCGATGCTAAAACAATTGAAAATGTGACCAAGTTTGTGCGTGAGATGCAAGAGCAACGCATTTCACACGACAGCAACCATATAGTCAGAGGTCTTCCACAAGGCTCTTACCGTTGTTCAGGAGGTCCCTGGAGATTGGCATACGAGCCTCAACATGCTCACATCAATATACAATATATATTACCATGGCTTTTTAGAAGAGTTTCAGGGTCTGCTTCATTGAGAAATATTAGCAAGGATGTGAGATCATGTTATTTCCAAGCATCTCGGCTGGCTACTTTCGTACACGATGAATTTTGTCGGTTCTTTATCCATAAGTTTGTGTCGGACCGTGGGCGACATGAAGACGAAATAGATATGAACCCATCTGATTTTATTACTCGCGTTGCCATTGAGTTCTCGGTTTTCATAAAGGATATGCAAGACTCAGATGATAAGTGGCTCGCTACTTGTTCCAACTTTTTGGTGATGACATCAGATTTCATTGATTTTGTGACAGCAACGAGAGTCGGTGACTCAATCTCCATTGACTACAGCTATCAGAAGCAGTCTGACGTATGGGAAGCGTTAAATCAGAACAAATATATGTGGAGATCTTCTGCACCCAACAATAGCGTCTGTATAGAGATTCTCCGTTCTCGCGTCTTATGGATTTCTGTATCAATTGCATTGTCCAGAGATATCATGAGAGCACCGGAAAGCGATGTGTTGCTCAAGATGAGTTTGTAGCACACACGAACAAATTCTAGTCGCTATTTCCGAAGCCAAAAAACTTAGCAACCTTCAAATCTCAGAGTCAGAATATTGGAATTAGTTTGATGCTAAAACAATTCAAAGATCTCTAGTACTCGTCTGTTTGGAGGGGTGACGAGGTTGCAAATTATAACCGCAGTGCATCGCCGTGTATGACACCTGAAAACAAAATCATCTACGGAGCTTTCACATTGCTTGGAACTGCCAAGGTTACTTGTGATCGTGTGATATTTGGTTCCGATTTCATTGCCAGTATCAAATCAAAGATCACCGTGCAGCTTCGAAGCAGTGTTCTTGAACGTTCCATTAACGACACTCCCAGTACAAGTTGCAACAAGATACTGGCTAGCATTGAAGAATGCTATGATGAATCCATTACACGTGACGGTCTTGATCCCGTGATAAAAGGTGAGCTAGACCAAGTGCAATTGGATGAGATGGATACAGAGAAGGGAAATGAGAAACAAAAGCCTCAATCGGAACAAACAAAAAGGTGAAGAAGGGTGTTATGCATAAATATATATACGGAAATGTGTGAAGTCTGGGCAGGAAGTTATTAGAGAAAAAGAACATTGTCAAACGCCGTGCCAAAGGCAAACGCCACAGAGAAAAGAAACAGTAGTTAAAAACTGCCATAATGTCATCAATAGCTGAGCAAAAGTCAGAGGTTGTGGAGAGAGCACCTATTATCAAAGCGGAGGAGATGCCCTATTTGCAACGATGATTCAGAGATACACCAAACAACTTGAATTTGATTTAATAATGATAATATGTTTATTATTTAGCTTTCATCAACTGTGTCTTTATTGCTTGACATTGTTTTTACTAAGTTATGACCCCCCCACCACTTACTGAAAGCTGGTAACCCTAGAACTGCTTCCGAGAAGGAAATACTTTTGTAAATTTGTGTTGCACGGAATACGAAACCCTCCAATTGAACTTTATTGAGATACCCATACTCATCCTTGTCATCCCGTCAAAACACACACCATCGCTTCGCACGAATTGCAATATCTCGGATGCCAATAATTGAAAGAAAATGCACTGACAATGTATTTGTTGACCTTATACCTACCAAAACGTCAATGTGTCCAACCACGGTCTTGATACAACGTATGTATTAAATCGTTGCAACTCTGCATTGTGAGAATGAATTTCATTACTTCGGTAAATATCGCACTGCAAAGAAACTGTACTGCTCCTGAGTAGATGATTGGTAAGAAATATGTTTTGTACTCGCCGCTGCATACGTGGCATTGAGATCCACAACCATTGAAGACCTCTGGAGTTGGATTAAGATCACCGCACTTGCTGAACCACTCGATGCGAGTATGTTTGCATCCCAATTCAGGTAATGCCAATAGCGATAATGATTTGATTGCATCAGTGTAGGCGTCTTCGATATTTTGTCGTATCTACAATGGTGATAGTTTAAGAAGGATTGCATTTTGTTGTGTACACGATGGATGATTTGCTCACCAAGATGATGCGTTCTCTGCACGTCTTTCCGGAGACTTTGCCAAAATCACAGAGTTCATGCCATTAAAATCAGTATGGTAGAGGGTGACGATGATTTGGTTTTTGCTGGAAGGAGGATTGAAAAGATGAGCTTGGCTTAAGACTTCCAATCAGAATAGACGTTGAAACCCCCCGTCATGCCGTCCTTCCGTGCATTTCGGTTGCTCTCCTGCTTGACTGTCAACACACATGGTGGCACTCCGACTCTGCTTACGTGAACTAAGTCCTCTTGGTTGATGCCAGTATTTTCTGCAGTCCTGGCAACAAGACCACAAGGATTAACATTGTGCATCATTATTGCAGTGGTAAACAAGCATATAAAAGCAAACTTGTCCTGCTTGTCCGCATGCTTCCGTTAATAACAACAACATCAACGGGATCGTCCCTCAAAGCCAAGGCTTCCTCTACTGTGCACCCCCACCTGTCGCACTCTGATATGGAATTTACAAACAGGCAAGCTCTGGTACTGTCACATGAAAACAACAAATCCATATTTGTCAGGATACAAACTTGGTTGATGTCACCCGTAAATTCAAATCCAATTTTAATGTTGCGTTGGCGGAACTCCAATGCCGAGGACCACATCTGACGAGGATGGCAATCCCAGTCGAAGTCATCATCCGCTGAGTGAAGAGCTTCTTCCCCTGGAATGTCTGTCAATGTTGTATACGAAGTGAGTAAGCTCTGTATCATGGTCGCTGCCACGATGAGACAGAGTGGCTGATGTTTAGAGGTTGGCAAGTAAAGGATCGAAAAAGATTAAGCAGCAATTGTCGCATCTGAACACTAAAGAAATGTCTGTGCATCGCATAGAGATGAACCTTATCGATTGCAATCATTTGTAGCATTTTCCTCTCCTATCATGAAAGGATGGACTTACAGAAGTACTCATTTTTTGGCAATGTATTGAGGGGAGGTAAATATAAATATTGTTGTAGAGCTGTCATACAATATATCCCTCATGCAAGAGATGACATCATCATCTACAGCTCCCGGTGACAGCTTGTCCGTGTGGTAAGCGACGGTGGATGCATGGACTTGCACCGCCTGGTTGATTCTACGCTTTTGATCCGCAGTTAGCGCGAGCAACGGAACTATGATGATTTGAAGACCAACAGTCATCGTACCAATCATTCTCAAATATGAATCTTCCCACTGCCAGTACAATCGACGAGTAACAGCTTACCTTTGGAGGAAGGATCAAATGAAATCTTCTTCAAGGCCAATAATTGGTTACGGCGAAGCTTCGGCGTGCGGCAGACGGCAACGGACGCAGCAGTGAGAACGTCTACCATTGACGCATCGTCTGCAAGCGATTCGAGCAACATTGCGTTCTCGTCTTTGTCCCCGGGCAAGACTACTTTAGGCACGCTTTGGCCAAGAGGGACCTACTGACCTCAATCCTAACACAACAAGGCACGATATTTGGCACACGGTGGCAACAAGGCGTCTGCGCTACTCCTTACAATGTGGGGTCATACTAGTGACTACATACTCATTATATGACCCAAAGCACTTAAAGCCTGATCTTTAACGTGGCATGAATGCATCACTCAGGAATGTATCACTGAAGATGGCCACTGATGCTATGTGCTCCCATTGTCTGGCAGTGTCAGATGATATCAAAAGATCAATCTCAGAGATGCTGAAGATACTACTACCTACCAAGTAAAGTCCAACTCAGAGCAAGGTCAAATGCTGAAAGAAAAGAAAGCAGAAGTTTGGATGGTAATAATGAACGGGATCTTGGTTACGGGCGCATATATGTACCCACTTAAACTACTAGCTTCATTGGTAGATTGTGATCACATGTAATTTCGCCAATTAGTAGGTGTGGATAACCATTTTGGAAAGGTGGGGCTTGGGGCTTGGCTTTAACAGGATTCGAGGCACAGTCGCATATATGCGACCACTAAATTACTGGCTTCGTTGCAGGCCCACGATATTGTACGATGTCGTGAGTCAGATAGAGTAGGGCACTGTTTTCATTTATTTGTTAGAAAGAACTATAATCGGCTTTTCCTTGCTTCACCGAGTTGAAGTTTGAAAACCTGAAATCAAATTAAAAAACCCTTTTGTGAACATTTTAGATCGAGAGTGCATATTCGCACACCACCCAAGCGGGCCACCATTCAATCAACTACACCAACCATCATGGTAACCATGTGTAGACAGCGCTGAGAAGAACCTCGTATGTTGCCAGCACATGGAATCTACCCCCAGCCACCGCCATCTACGGTACATGCCAAATCAAGACCAGGCTACCCACCACCAGGATTGTGCGTTGACGGCACTAGTAGAATCTCACTTGTCGCACTTGCACGGGTCTCTTCATCCTTCACCCTCGACCTCAAATGCAGCAACACGAGAGGTTCGCCAGCACATTAACAATCGTTTTTGCTTCTCATTCTTATTGTTTAGGTACAATTAATTTGAGCTATGACTTGAATTGGCTGGTTGGCGGCGAATGTGAGTGAATGTGATATGTCGGCCCATACTTCATGTGCCATTGTGTTCAATATATCGACACTCTAACCATTCTCTCTTAATAGTGTTTGTTTGGGAGGAAAGGTTGGCGCCGGAGTGATTCCATTGGGAATAGGGTAAGCGTTGGCAAATTTGGCAGCTACAACAGGGGCAGTCTGATCTAGAATAGAAGTCAGCAGGTCATTTGGAAATGGCGTGAGCAGGTATATCACCAGGTATGTTACACAAACTTTTTTCCTTTCATTATCTACACCATATTTCATTTGCTCAACCTTTATTATTCCTTCGCATTCTATCTTCAGGGGGTTTGGCGAAGTCGAGAAAAGAGTGGGCGGTGCTAAAGTACTGTCAACTTGGACCAGAGCAGAGTTGTCAACAGGCCAATTGGTTTCAGGCGGGGGTGGGTGATGGAGGCTGTGTCAGGAACTGACTACTTGGGGGCATCCGTTGCAGTCAGCCGGGAACACATTGTGGTTGATTTGGTCGGGGACTGAGCAGAAACTATAGTTTTAGGGTTGCGATTTCAAAGCAGGCATATTATTTGGTTGTGTCTTTGACTGGGTGGATCTACTTGCAGGAAACTGTTGTGGTGGTAACAAAATAGATTGTAACAATAGTATCACGAATGAATATTGTATCAGAATATCATCAATATTAAAAAAATTAGACACGAAAGACAAATTAGAATAATCTCAAATTCGTACTTTTTATCCGGTTTTGGTAATATAATCGTCTCATTATGTTTATCCAAAAATATGCTCAGTTAAGAGATATAATTGAATTATGTTTCGCACACTCATCACTCACCTTGGGGAAAATA
>JALLAS010000462.1:0-13041 GCA_036939415.1 Detonula confervacea | reverse complement strand
CATCTTTCACCTCTGAATGGTAGAGAGGAACACCCCCTTGCACGAGAGGCTTTGCACCTCCGTAAAACAAGTGATGACTACTGCTCTACACAACTTATTCTACAATGTCACCTCTTCCTGCTTCACTCTCTGGAGTTGTATGAGCTGCTGCCATATTTCCTTCTCGCGGATTGTCTTTCCTCCCTCTGCATTCATAAGTATTTATGTACGCCCTACCGACATTATCATTTGAGAACCTCACAAAGTCTTGGACCATTTGGGTGAAGTTTTCTTCGGATATATTCAGAAGTCCACTCAGGCAAAGTATGGAATCATTTTCCTTGACGTAGCTGGGGTACTCAAATGCAGTACAACATCCCTGCAGCAATCGCACAACTTAAATATGTGAGATTGTATGAAATCAACAGTCTTGGGGCAGGTTGGCCACAGAGCCAAAGGCTTCCAATGCCATTTCGTGAGATCTCTTGAGGTCTGTGGTCTGCAACCCTTTGCCTTTGGTGTGACTCCTTGTTTCGTGCTTAGGGTGCTCTCGTTCTTGAAGTCATTGTCCCTGTAAAAGCTGACGCTGCTAATTCTTTGATGCATGGCCTCTTCGTGCAACTTCCGTGAGCGAGCGGTGTAGAACCGATTGGATTTTCACGTCATATATCATTGTCTTCTCTTCAGGGTTTGGACAGGTCCTTGTCGGAATCAGCACGTGGTTCTTACCAAGCCAATCATGATCATGCTGCTGTCATCTTTTCGAAATGATGGCATTGAATGTGGTACAATAATGATCCAAAAATCCGACGGTGAAGTCACTAAAAATACCAAATGTCAAATGCAAAAACTAGACTGCTCAAACATAATTCTGCACAAGGGTCTTGATGAAAAGGAAGCTTCGTCGATTCGATAGTCGGGACAAGCATCCTAATCCAACCATACACCGGTAAAATAATTTGCAAATTTTACATTATGCCACACATCTTACATCTCTTTTTTACAAGCTTATCGTATGATCCATAACACTCTCCAGCCCCCTCTTCAAACATCTAGACCACAATTCATACCCCTTCGCATTGGGATGCAATCGATCCGGCATGTACATGTCAAACTCCGCTTCGAACTCGAATGCGAACATGCTGCGTCCACAGTTGATTGTCTTTGCGTAGTCGTCTTCTTCCGACCCTTCATCGGCCGCTTCTGCATCGCCGCTCGCGGAAGAAAGGAGGACTATACGACTATTCCCGTAGTCGATTCGCCAGCCGTTTACCACCTCCGGCAATGCCGCATTGACCTTCCCAATCGCTGGCATGAACGATTCGTACGGTGTTAATGTCGCATTGTCGGCGCATCGCGGCGGACACATTTTGATCGCCCGAAAATCGTCCTTCCTCGGTAATAATTCGCTGAAGAGCATTGCCGACGGAGTGTTGGGAAAGTTCTTCTCGTGCAGCTCCAGTATGGCGCGTCCCACGGCATCCATTCCCTCCACGGTCGGTCCGGGAAGTATGCCCCCGCCGAGATTGTTCGTGCCCATTAATACAATGTATATCCGTTCCAACTTCTCCAATTGAAACACATTCTTCTCGGAATCATCTTTCTTCTCACCGACACCTTCGTTCTCCATCAACGGCGACTTGGCAAACTCTCCATCCTCCAGCCGCCACAAAAAATCGTACGTCCTCGACCCGCTAATGCCCAACACCAACGGGGGCTTCAACGCCCGCTTCCCCCACGCGGAATGCTCCCCGAACAAGTTCTCGAACTGCCGCCTCACCTGCCTGTGCTCGTTCGCGTCCCACATGCGATGCTTCCCCGGAACTCGACCGAAGGAGGTGCCCAGCCATCCTTCCGTGATGGAGTCGCCGTAGAAGATCAGTTGGGGGGTGCGGCTTTCGGACTCGATGTCGAAGGGTTGGGGAGGGAGGGCGTCGGAGGCTTTGACGTCTTGGACCAGTTGCGAGTGGAGGGACCACCAGTCGGTTTCGGATGCGGGCCACGGCAACGGTTTCGATGGATTGATGTCGCCGATGTAGTTGAACGGTCGCGAGCTGTTGGCCATTTTGGCTGCCTGGTGGTACTTTTCGCCGTCATAATCTCCCGTTTCGATTGATTCTTCGTTGTCGTAATTCTCCTGTATTACATTGGCCTTCCAATATTTGTTGCGGACGCTGCTGGCTCCATCTGTTTGTGATAATAATGATTTTTGGTTGCTTCCGGCTCTGCCCTTACCAAGGTATAGCCATAATACAAATAATACGGGAACTATGATATGTAATGCGAATTTATATAATTGAAAATCAACGGGAGTTAGAATTGCAAGGATGAAGAGTAGAAGTCAAAACATGTGACATTGAATTCTTGGTATAATATCAATCCGATCAAAGATTACATGAAGATGTGATGATTAGAATATCGAGGCCAAAATGGATACGAGCTCCTTAATCCTTCTGAATTGTGAATGCAAAGACCTATCACATGCACACGAATAGTAGAACAGTTTTTCGTCTAACAAGAACAACATCAACCAAAAGAGGGATTCATATTCATCACTAACACTTTCTGACAAACAATATACATCCGATCAAAGATTGGTTGAAGATATTTTGACTGAGGACCTGAGAACCGAGCCTAAAATGGATACGATAGTTCCTCGGTCGGTCCTTCCGGATCCTTAGACCTACCGCACATGGCAAGCACACTGATAAAACGGTTTTTGTCCATCAACCAAAAGCGATTCATACTCATCACATCTTCTCAATATCTTCTGACGCACAACACTTCCTACCGAACTCACCAACAGTAAGCACAACATACTTCATTCTCGACCTATTCCTATCCACGTAAATTTGATTGGACGATGGCAACTTGACAGGAGAGAGGAGTAGACTGAACTTTTTCTTATTGCCTCCTCGTCGACGTGCAATGGCCTGTTGCCGACGGTGCATCTCCTCGAATGACATGATATTATATATATTACAAACAACTCCTCTACTGCCCGCCTTCTACCACGGCTTCTACTGCTCCTCGAATTCGGAGGTGTGGTCGGCGCGCGTCGTCGGTCCGCCTTCAATTCTGATTGCTATCGTATTGATATGATATCGCGTCCGTCGGCGGGGCTTCCCCCTCGGAGTTATTGAACTTCGGAACAGCCCAAAATCAACCAGAAATCTATCAGCTGCGCGACGACTAAACGGGACAGCTCTGTTTGTATCACATATTTTGTCAGCAGTTTTTGCAGATCTATTACTTCTCGACAACATCGGTTCGATAAATGTCACACTTCATTTTGACAGAACGAAAGAAGAAGGAGATGGATCCAAAATATCTGAGGACAGAAGATGATAGAGATCTATAGAGATAGAGGAGGAATGACCCGAGACTCGTGACCAAGAATTTTGTACACGTGATTTGTTCAATTCACGTCCTGTCGATTACCCTTGTATGTCACTTCACTCTGAACACGTGATTGTTTAATACACATCACGTGATGTGACCACAAAATCATTGATGCGTTATACTGTATGATATCAATGTGATGAGAAAGTTCAGTAGTTTCAAATGGCAATCATAGCCCTCCTGTGTTGCTTGTTCTTGGCTACCTATAGTGAGACCCTCGCAGGCATCAACAACGCTCGGAGGAGCTATCGGGAGTTGCCTTGCAAATAAGGAACAGTCTGCAGCAGTTATTCAAACTTTTTCAATCAAATCTGTTGAGCTCTGAAAGTGCTGCTGACTAAACAGCCATGGCAACAAGCCTAAAGAGTTAGGATCCATGACCAAGAGGGTTGGACTGTTTGCTTAAGTGAACTTACTCTTGACTCCTTTTTACTTTCCATACGGTGCCCGTGACGAAAATGACCGTAACAAACGCGTTCATTTTTATTTTAGGGAGCGACCAAAATCCTCATCATGGGTATTGTTTGCATGGAAGGCAAATGTACAATCAGAGTATAATCATAATATTGGCAGTAACACCTAAACTTCAAACTTAACCATCCTTGCGCTCTTTGTTTGCAATGCGGTACTTGTAGGGTACTTGTTGCACCTTCATCCGTCTAAACACTACTTGATTTGTTTGTTATGTGTTCCCTTTCTGTGTCTGGATCATGATTCGACATTATGCATACTTTGCCACTAAGCCATAAAGCCCCGCCTTGGCCTTGGCAGCCTGTCCTCCCACGACACTATCCACGATCTCCCCATCCTTAAACAGCAGGAAGGTCGGCCAACCATCCACGCCATAATTTTCCGCGACGTCTGGATGATGGCTCACATTGACCTTGCAAAAAGTCACGTTTGCAAACTCTTCGAGATTGGAAAGATCTTTGTAGATGGGTGCAATCATTTCACATGGCGGGCAATTGTTGGAGGCAAAGTCGAGTACCACCAGGTCATTGGGTGATGATGCGTCATTGTCATCGAGGATGGATTTTATTTCGGATAGGGAGTTTATTGTTTGAATGTCGCCACCTCGGAGGCATAGAAGCGCGGTGTATGTCGTCCTCGGTTTACTATTTTGTCCATGTATTGATGTTGGGGTTTGGTTACGAAGGTGATGCGTCCGCCGAAATGATGTGCCGCTTAAGCTAAAGATGCTGGTGCTTTTGCTGGCTGCTACGACTGAAAATAAATGTAACAGTGCCAGCACGACAGTAAATACTGACTTGATGCCCACTGCGCCTTCTTGCATCATGATGAAGGGATTGGATGTGGCGGATCAACAAATAATACGATAGCAATAATAGCAAGTTTGTTCAATTCATTGCATGCTATTGCATGCATGTATGTGACACTATGTGACATCATGTGGTCGATCGAGTCACCTTCAAGTTTCTGAGATTCTACTCCTAGTAGCTTTCGGCTTGGCGGGATGCGGGATGGGTCGATGTCCAGAGTGATGGCCGATCCCGCTTTAATTGATATTGATTCCTATGCAAAACACCAAGCGCTCCAGAGAACTAGTGTTGTGTACTCCTAGGAGTCTGTTTCCAAAAAGTGGGAAATTCCCACTTGACGCCTGTACAAATATTTACGTAGGTACTAGTAACAAACGTGCCGGATATTTCCACTTGAAAATAACAGAGGAGCCACAAGCCACACCATGGATTGAGTCCCGCGCTGGTTGGCATAGGTACCCATATTGGTGGTGAAAACACGGTAACCTCCTATTTGCGCTGGCAACCCTCCGTGTTTTATAAGCCATTTTGGCTAACCCACCTCATTTTCAACAACCCATCTCCTTTTCAAAAAAACAACATTCCAGTGTGCCTTGATTGTACCTACATATGTACATTGATAGTGGGATTGGCTGGTATGGATTTATATAAAAGCTAATAAACATTAACCAAACTAATCAATCATTCCCGTCTCCATCGTATCCTCTTTGTCCTCATTGTCCAAATCACTCGTGTCTCCGTCCTTGTCCGAATTGTCATCTTTGGTGAGGCTGATGCTTGCAGCATCACCCAAATCGTCATCATCATCTTTGTTCAAATCATTGTCGTCCTCGTCCCAAACGAACTTAATTTGTCAGCAGTGTCAGATGTGTATGGGATGCGATGATGTCTAAATCATCCCTCCACATCGGTATCAGCCTCATTCTTGTTCTTTGACATGAGAGGAGCTCTAGATAACAATGACGGCCGTGGGTAGGAAGAGGAGGCGTGAGCAAGGCAACCGTGGCAATATTGACAGCATGCCTGATTTTTACGTAAAAATAAAGCCACCAAAAATCCCAGCATTGCGTATTTGCATGCGGCAGGTACGTGCGACAACAGGTCATCTCGCCTGCCAAGGAAAATTAGCTCAAGTGGGCAGCTCGTTGAGAAATTGATGATGCCGTAGAAGGTCGAGCTACCGTGGAAGATGATTGATGTGGAGGCAATAATTTGGAAGTGTGAAAGATTAGTGTGCATCAAAAGGCAAATTCTCATTGTTGTGTGATTGGAGGGAGCGTGTCAGGATTGTCCGGCTGATTTTGTACGTTGGAATAGTACGAAATTGCCCGGATCATCGTGCATCGTAGAAAAGAAGATGCCCTTGATGGCTGGTATTACGTCTCGTTTTATACCTGTTTTCGGTTAACTATCCACGTTTGTGCCCACTCGTCTCCTTTTCACCACCAATTTGGGTACGTGCTATTGCTGGGGCTCACAATCCTCCGCGTGGTGAAGTATCTTTCATAGGTGGTTGCTTACTGTCTGACAGTGATGTCCCCAGCATACATCAGAAGCCTCACACCATATATTGCGCATCCACATCTGCTTCTCCCGGTTCTGCATCACCAACAAAGAAATCAATGGGGTCGAATGTTGCTAACCGGCGTACATGGTAGACCATTGCGTCATTTGATCCAATCATTGAGGATATTGATGAATCGCCTCCCTATTCCTCGTCGTCAACCACGCCTGACACCTTCCGCGCTCATGCCACATCAAAGCCAATAAAACCAAATGCTCCATCACATTGAGCTCAAAGATCAAGAAGAAGCCAAAGACGTCCTCCACAGCCGTTGCCAGGGGAAATATTATAGTTCCAAGGTCAAGGCCACCAAACAATCCAACACAGCGCGTCACACAGTCGCCAAAGGAAAATTGTCTGAGGATACTCCGTCAAAAAAAGACAGCAACAAACCGAAGCCTACTCCCAAGCCGCAAAGCACCAATGCCAAGAATTGCAAGACAGTGGTTAATAACCGCATCACCACCTTCTCTCATTTGTTTTTGGGGAACAGCAACCACAATGTAGACAAGGACAAAGATTTCAACATATGAAAGTTTTGCTGGAACGAACAGGTAAAGCATCGCTTCCACAAAACTAGAATGTCAAAAAGACAGTGGGAGAAAGGACGTGGACTGGGACTGGGACTGGGACTGTGCTCTTTGGCGGATGGTAACATTCCTGTGGACACCAACGTGTATGAGATAAACACAACAGACACCAAGAGGCTATCAAGGTGCCACTGGAAGACTTGTTACTTTTGCAAGAAAATGATGATCTGGTTTTGTACTTCTGGAAGAAGGATACAACTATGTTGGTGAACACCTTCAAGTCAAAACCTCGGGTGGGTGTCCAA
Organism: Detonula confervacea; assembly: GCA_036939415.1. Taxonomy (NCBI): domain Eukaryota; phylum Bacillariophyta; class Thalassiosirophyceae; order Thalassiosirales; family Thalassiosiraceae; genus Detonula; species Detonula confervacea. The sequence goes on along the minus strand of JALLAS010000462.1, from coordinate 5,981 downwards.
CAACAGAAGGCTGGTATCATGGGGGATAGTGCTGCTATTGGTCGTGTAAAATTCTTGGCCCTGATAGTAGGATGTATAAGGCAACGATGCATCAAGATGCATGGAGGGGGGATGACAAAGATGCGGTTCAAACAATGTTTCAGACCAACGGAGGATTCAGTATTGAGTTCACCTGTACGGACTTGCGTCTCCCATTCACGTGGAAAGACGGCATATCTTCCGTGGAGGATGTCCTATTCTTTGGTCCACCGCTCAATCAATCCTGCCATTATTACGATATGTTCTGCAACATATCTAACATTCCTCTGGTCAAGTTTTCATATCATTCCATTGTCGAGGAGACAGTTGGTGATTCCTTCTCTTCTAGTGTGTTATCACTTGTGTACACACAAAAGCTTCTGGTCCTACCGGAATTTAATCTTGAGTGGGAGAAGCATAACAAGCTTCTTTTGGAATCCAAAGAAACAAATCATACAAATTGGATGTTTGAGTGTTTTAATCCAACAATGTGTCGACAAAGGTTCTGGGTTGTGTTATTGGATGGAATTATTATAATGAACTCTTGATCCACCTGGATTATTTTGATGATTATGTTGAGCTTGCTATTTGGTGTATCCCCAGATTGTTCAGATATATGTGTAACTTACACAATGTCACGGGGGGTCAAGAAGAGGATATTATGGCACGGAAGCAATTGGTACTGATGCAACTCATTGAAATGGTTGTCAATGATTCTCTCGGTTACCTATTATGGCATGGGTGCTAGACGAATGGCACTTGATTCTGCAAACATGTTTGGCATTGTTTGTTCTTCAAGAACTTGGTAACAATACCTTGCAAAATTGACAGAGAACATGGTCGAGATGCAGACAAGATTCTTTTCTAATGACAACCAGCCTGTTGATTCTTGCTGGATAAATACTCTGTCGGGGAAAGATTAAGGAGATATATGGTGAGCATGCCAGCTTGCAATTGGAGGGTACTCAGAAGATGGCCCACCAGGTCCAATCATTCCACATCACTATGTCCCAAATGATTATGTCCCACTATGAGAAGTAGTAGGGACGTTGTTTGCCAGTTTCTCCAAGGCCATCAAAACATGCCATCATCTACCACACCATGTATACTTGATCCTTGTATCAAAGCTTATGATCTTTGGCTCGGTAGTTTGGAATGGATTGCCCTCCTACCATATACGGTTCATGACTTCAATTCTCCGGATAAGGAAACACCAAAAATGTTACCTTCCAACCTTGGTAAGGTGACGCATCAAAAATTTGGGACAATCATGGTTGAAACAGATGTTCAATTAATGACAAAATCTGTGAAAAACGTTCACCGTGAGTCAGTTAGAAAATGAAATCCTCATATTAAAAATGTCACAACAACAAATTACATGGGATGCATGGCTATGAATGAGACATCATTAGAGCCCACAGGTGCACTCCTTTTGGACATTTGCGTGAAGTTTGGATTGGCTGTGAAGGACGCCCATGGTAAATGGGTCGCAGGCAGCACCAGATGCTGATGGGAAGTTAGGAATCATATTTGGGGATGTTAAGACTATCAATAACATCAATAAATTGGGTTGTGACATCACAAACAGTCTGCTATCACTGAAAGAATCAAGTGAATTGGCAAATGTGTTTTCGGCTTGTTTTGCATGTGTTGCTGTTTTTCCGAGTGATTGACACGTGGAGTTGTTAATGGTGCAACCCATCAAAAATATGTTTTGGGGTGGGTTGTCAGCACCATTTGTCATGGTCTTAAAGTGGAAGCATATGTATAAGGATGTGTGGCAGCATTGCTATCAGGCTAGCTGATTGCTTCTCTTTATTTATCAGGAGCTAACAAAGATATTGATTCAGATTTGCTTCTGATAACCTCAAGTCTCTGAAAATTGTGTTTGACAATGAGTATAACGACAAGAGCAATACAAACTTCATTTGTTTTATTGGTCTATCGTTTTCTGAGTGGTTGAAAGATATTTGGTGCTAGGTGTCCGTCGCCATCATTGTTTTCTTTCACATAATAAGTTCTCTCAATGTGTTTGCAGAGCATTAAAAAGAAGATATACCTGCGACAATAAAAAACGGTTCCTGGCCAGCACATGCAGCTCTTATACGATGATGGATCGCTGTTGCAATGCTGTTGTCGACAAGCTCCATGTTTAGCACTCCTTGTGCATTTGTATGGCGTTAACATCGCGCCTTGTCAATGATTATGTACGGGCCACTGCTGCTGCGATTGAAGCTATAGGATTGTGCGGATGAGACGCAGCGGGAGTCTCGACATCCGACTGGGAAGGCGTCAAGGCAACGACCGTGGAGAAAGCCATGCTTCTTCCTCATCCACTTCTGCACATTGTGAGCACATTGTGTGAGGGTAAAACTGATGAACGCCCTCAATTGACGCATATGTGAGCAAGCAATTGATGGCATGGGGTGATGGAACATTTCAACATTGGGGTCGGCGGTGATTGTTACGTCAGCAGGGGTGTTGATGTGATTGGGATTTGGAGTGGGCATGCTACTGAAGTGATTTTTGTGATTTGTGTTTATTTTTTGTGTTTTTTCTCTACAGTATTTTTTTAGGAAAGTGCCATGTAGACCGGGCAGGCTAAGCTTGAATCTAGTGCCCTTAGAAAAAGCTGGTTTCTATCTTGGCCCGATCCACTGGACCTCCTCTATTTTAGTGTGATTCCAGTTGAATTACATCACAGTACAATGATGTACAAGGACCAAAAACATATCGGCCAAATAATAGAGTTATTGTTAGGTAGGAGTTGGTTTACTAGGTTATGGTTTGCGCTGCGCGGTGGCCCACCTCTGCGCGGAATCTGACGTAGTCAAGGGAATCGGGTGCAGGCACTATGGCCAGAATGGCTTGATCGAGAGTGCCCTGCAAGATCCTGGATGACGTTCATTTAGCAGTATTGTTTAAAAAACATCGAAAATCAGCAATCACATTTTTAATAGTAGCTTAACGATGCTTTGGCAGTGATTCACGGTGATTCACGGTGCGTGCGTGATTGACAGCGGTGCTTCCACGGTGCTTTGACGGTTCTCGCCATGGATATCTTCAGCTAGAAAAATCGGCGGTACGTATATAACAACATGTTTTACAGAACGTGCTATGACAAATCACTTTCTATCAAAAATTAGGCCTTAGTAAGCATTCTCTTTTCTTTGGGGCCATTCCAAAAATGGTTTTCTACATAATGGCATTGATTGGCTGGACCCTGACCTACGATAAGTGTATTGTACAATATCATATGAGTGTCATATATAGGACGCTTTAAAATACAGGCGATGACGCCAAGCAACACAACCAAACACATCCACGCTCAAAAACACAAGATATTGTAGATTTTCATATACAATGATGAAGTTCCACCTTTCCACACTTACCCCCTCTGCCTCCTGTGTCCCATCAAAGGCAAAGCCTTGGCGCTCTCCTCGGATACCTCATCGTGAATGCCTCCCATCATGCTCCTATAACCATACCCTACATGCGAATATTCTTCTCGGTGTATAAGAAGTCATTTCAGTTACAGACTTAGGGAAACTCGTACACCATTGGCTATGCACGGGCAACAAGATCATAAATAATAAACATTCAACAACCAACCAAACCGCGGAAACAACCGACGATTGTGCATGAGGGAGACACGTTGGAACATGAAGAATACCCTTCTTTCGATCTGGTATTCGTAAATGCTCTAGGGATTGAATTGTCCAATGGAAAAAATGACAACAAATATAAATAATATTAATATTTCTCCCCCGCCACAATTAATTGAATGGCAACTCATGGCTTTCTAGTATTAATTGGTAAATAGATTACACATCTATTTAATGAGATCCATTTTAAGTATTAGGAAGAGTTGATCTCTGTCGTATTATTTTCATCAATATCATTTTGTCAATGCATTAGAGTCCCTCACGCGTTTTACGATTTGATTGAGAGATCAATGATCGATTGCGGAAGACGGGACACGTTTGGGTAGAGGTATGGACTGGTGTGGAGCGAGAAATACTCTTGTCGATTGTTGATTTCTCCCCTTGGCACGTCCGACTTCACGATCGTCACGCCACGGTCCTTAACGGTGCTTGACGGTGCTTGACAGTGCTTTGACTGTGCTTGATGGTGCTGTGACAGTCGCGTGCATGCGCATTCCAAAAAAAGAATCACGTACTGCCTCAAGGTATGTAAGGTTTCTTAAGTAAGAGGTAGATTGATTGTTGTCACATATTGATATTGAATTCTCTTTTCACATATTTGCTGTAATTTCAGTCTTTCGTTTGTATAATGTTTGTATCCGCACTCTAATGCATGTTGAAGTCATGTCTATTTCTGAATTGCTTGAACGTGCTGTATCCCGCTGGTGTGTGGCTTGAATACCAGTTACTGTTACCGCCTGATTTCCATTTGTTGTCGTTATGGTGGCTGTTGCATGGTGTTTTGGCTTCCTCCGCTGTAGCCTTGACATAATTTAGCCTAGCCATTTTATGTTCTGTATTTCCCCGTGCGATTGTTACACCAATCGACCGCCTGAACTGTTGGAGCATTATCATGTACGCTCCTCCTTTCCTATCCGTGTTGACCAATGGAGATACTGTCATCCTAGCATCTCCTGTCACTACTCCTCGTGCAAGTAGTTTAATAACTGCCTCGAAGTCATTTCCTATTTCTCCAAACCAGCCTGCTGTCAGAGGTATTGCTTGACCTTGATGAAATCTCTGTTGCGCAGCTTGGAAGGCCCCTGCCACATCACTGTCCTCACCTACGATGTCCTATGCAAACTTCCTATCAAGTTTTTGAACTTTCTTGCATACTCTTGCGGTATGAGTGTTGCTCTGCGATCAGTGGGCCCTGTCTCTGTGCGGTTATCATTGTAGCGGCTCTTGCAGGCCGTGTATGTCTTTACCTCAAAAATGCGTATACTGATGATGTTGCTCTGCTGTCGTTTACTCTCTGTCTGCCCGTTGGGTAGTTCCTAGCATGTAGAGGTATGGGACGATGACGAATGGCGTCTTTGGCGCACTGGGGTGTGAAGTGACATGGTTGACCTAGCGAGCAATGTAGGGTTTGCCAACTTTATTGAGTAGAAAGTTGACAGCTTCCTTCTCTGCAAAAATGCCTCCTACCTTCATCATTGCATGTATGATTGTTTGTAGCTTGGAGTGAAGTGCTATGTGGCCCTGACCTGATAGTGATGCCGCTGCCAGGTTGGCCCTGTAATTGTCAAGTCTAGAACCTTGCTTTCCAAAAAATCTTCACACGACTAGTGCCATTGCTGGGCACGGTTGTCCCCTAGATATGTTGACATCGCTATTTGGTAATGAGGATCCTCCATGTAGCCGAAGTGATCAGGTTACGAGAGGAGGAAAGCTGGGCTCATCTTGGTCCATGCCTCCCAAGCCCATCTTTCCTATTCCTTCCTTCCCAGAGATTTTGTTATTTGTATGCCGCCCAAATGTATCATTATTGCTTTCTCAAGCTCAGTTGTGACCTCTTTTGTGACTGAAGCTGCCACTGTGCCCTCCGCATAGAAACCTGCTTGCATCACATCTTGGGTAAGTAGAAGTGTGCTGTCAATTGTTTGCTCGGTGGTTGCAACCTCCTGGAAATGTGTATTTAAATGGCTCCAGGGTTGTCGCAACCCACTTGCAAGGTTGGATGGTTCACTTCTAGTTAGTAGGGTCTCCCATGGTGAAGTCAGAGGGTGATTGCATCTGAATGAATCTCCCCAAACGGGTTGATAATAGCTCTGGGATGTGTAGGCGCCGCTCTATGAGACAGTCCGTGCTGTCCGTATAATCCATCAGCGGTAGTGTGCTTTGGAGCATTGCACCCAAGAATTGGCAGTAGCGTCTATCTTCGGCTCGGGCCACATCCGTTGAGCTTGATTGGAAGGCGTACTCTCTCTCTCTCTCTCTCTCTCTCTCTCTCTCTCTCTCTCTCGCAAAGCCGCTCCA
>JALLAS010000461.1:0-13032 GCA_036939415.1 Detonula confervacea | reverse complement strand
TAGGTACGTACAGTGCAAGAACGAAGCCAGTCTAATTTACCCGGTATACGGGTGTGCTAATGCTACTCAATACGCTCTATGTTGTATTGTAGGTACATAAGTACTACTCCTACATGATTTTCTGTGATTTCGCATGTCTCATTCTTCATTCATTCTTCCTCAAACCCAAACATCACAAACAACGAAATGAATTTTGCTCTCCAATCTATGTAATGTGCTGACTTAATCTCTTATGCTCAATCTCGATCAGACTACGCTAAGATCATGATGACCAAGGCCCCCACCACGCGAAGGAGGAGCTGGTGGTGGTCCCGCAAGAGGGCGAGAAGAAGGAGCAACAACAATGACGAAGACGACGACGACGACGCGCTGCGATTGCCCAACTTCCTTGCCGATGCTAACAAATTGTTCGACGTTCTGGAAATCAAAGAGGGAAATGAAGGGGGCCGGACGAGCAAGGAAGCGAAGGACCTCATCGTGACCGGGTTGATCGATGCTCGCATCGACTCCTTGTCTGGTTTATTCCGACCGCGGCGTTCTTCCCCCCTACACTGCAGTAATGCTATGCAATCGCCGCAACACCATCATGATGGCAAGCATCGACCACCCATGAGGACGCGGGCTACTGATATGACAGACGAACAATTGGCCGATTGGGTATTGAAGGGTGCTTGCAGCGAATCGTTCCTTCGTCCAAGGGAGAAGGAGAAAGAGCAACCGGCCTCTGGCTTTGGTGGAGGGGAGGTATCTTCTCCGGCTAATTGCGAAATCAGCGACAAAGGCAGCACGTCTCCTCCGGCTGGAAACAACAACGACGAGGTCATGAAGCGAATTGACCGAAAACATGCATCCCGCAGAGAGCAACTGCGGGGTATGGCTGTGGAATTGCATGCCAATCATCGCATGCGCATGCTCGGCATGGAAGGGCATATCGTGCATCCTAATAATATAGATGGAGATGACACTGCGCAAAATAATGTTGTTCGTATAGATCGGTACGGTCGTATCGTCCGCGGCCGAAGCGGCTCCCCGAATCGCGGGCGAGGCAACGATGAAAATAATAACCATTCGAATTATGATGGGAACGATCAAGCGGAGGTAATGGAACTGGAGGATGCATCGGAAACCTTTTGGAGGGACCGTTCCATGGCGGAAACGCGTCGTAGGAATGAATTGTACGGCAATAAACGCGGGCGTGTGCAGCGACTTAATCCGCCGGAAGTTCAGCCTCAACCGCCGATGATCGGGAACCAACCGGTGCGGATACGCGATATTTCACGACAGATGGATAGGGATGCTCGGGATGCGATACAACGTGCGTTGGACCGACATAAGTTGCAGGAAGAAGAGGCGGGCATACCCCCCGATTCACCAGGAGAGAATGCGGGTCAACCGGTGTTTGAATTAGTTCACATTCCCTTGACGGATCCAGTAGATGAAAACAATGAGCAAGGTGGTCAGTTGTCTCGTCGTAATGGAGATCCACAACGCCAAGCTAGGGATCACCAGGATGGGAGGGACAATAATAGAAATAATAATGGCCAAATCAGCATGAAGATAAATCTACCCACTGATATAAATATAAAATTGAGCATAGACAGATCAGTGTAGGTACAGATGGATTATTTCTTCTCTCTCATGTATGTGCAAATTGGTGCGTGTGCATATCTATGTGTACATTGGTACTTGTATGGAACGATGATTGGCACTCANTAGGGATCACCAGGATGGGAGGGACAATAATAGAGATAATAATGGCCAAGATGGTAACCCAGGGGAACATCCAAACAGACAAGCGGAAAGGAATGGAGCACACTGGCTAGATGCACGGGTTGCGACGCGACGTATATGCTATGCCGTCGTCACCGTTGCTGCTGCATTCATCTGCCTATTCATTCAAGGATTGCCGTTGGACTTCAGAGATGATACGCGGCTGGATGTCGACGACTGGTTGAGCGGGCTGTTGGTTCAAAGTCATCAATACAGAGATTCACACGTAGATGATGGGGCTCATGTTCTAGAAATTCCCGAGAAAGATGATGAAGAAGATGATGAACTGTCATCCTATTATGATATGTTTCGTGCAAAGAAGACACTGCAACACCTCCCTTCGGATGTTTATACCCCCTCAGATACCGCTTTCAATTTACATGAGTGGAATCATCTTGTCGGATTATCCAATAGAAATCGAGAAGAATTGGAAAGATTGCAGAATGCAGTTGATCAGTCAAGACAACATGTCAGTCAATTTGAAGAAGGTGGTGTTGGTGTGTATGAAAATGAGAGTGTTTTGTAGGATCAGGCCAATAGTTTTGGCCTATCAATAGCTGCAACTACCCACAAGAATGAGTGTGCCATCTAAACTTGTAAATTAACAGTTTGCTTAACCCTTTCTAACTTACGGCGACCGTGAGCATCAAACACACCAACCTTGTGCTATGTATATTGCTTCAGTGAGATCATAATGGATCAAGGAATAATTGGACTATCCTATGATATGTACACATCAAATTAAACCAAAGACAATTTTTTTCAAATCTATTTTTTACATAGTCTCTGGACAGTCTGGAGATACTTATTTTAGAGTCCCCCACATACTTTTAGTATCGTCAGAACTGTAGTTTTGTGCTCGATATAGCCGCAGAAATCAGCCATTGATTAGGGCTACTGTCTTTGACAAGCAGAAATTCGGGTGATCAGTTCCTGTTCAGCCCTGTTTGCAACAATCTCGCAGGTGGGAAAATCTAACCCATGGCAACCATGTGTGGTATCACAGTTTTGCATAGCATGCTAACCCACTGAAGACGACATAGACACGATCTTTACACTGTGGTAGCAAGAGTCGGGCTTGTAGCTATATCATTTTCCCTCTTCATGAGACATATGCCGACTCATGTACTTTTTCATCTGGTCCCTCATTCTAGGCGATATTGCTGTATTGCCCATTTCATTAGCTCCATCCAAATCACTTGATTCCATTGATGTAACAGACCAACCACTGCCAATCCCGTCCCTAGAACGCCGAGATAGGTACCCAGGGCGGTCTCCAAGATTTGGCGGTAGCGTCTTCACTGATCGATTGGAAGATAAAATCCTGGATGGTGGCATCCGATCAGAAGATGAAAGCCTGGGTGGTGGTAATGGGGGAAAACCTGCTCTATCAGTCCTATCATGAGTCGATGCTACGCCCGAAGCGACACTTAGCGAAGAGTGATACATTGGCATCGATGCCCCCGTAATAGAAGAAGATCCCATGGATAGGTCATCATTCTCCGCCGCCATGGTTGTTGAATATGATTCCCATTGCGTTTGACCCGAAGACACGGAATCCTTTCGAGGAACGGCGGTGCTATTGTTATTGTCATGTTGAGAATGAAGTGCACTCCCCAAGAACGGCTCATTCTCCGACACCGTCTCAATCTTTGATAATTGTTCAACATCATTAGCGTTATCAGCTTCCATCGCCGATGATAGCGATGATTGAGATTGATCGGCAGTTGTTAGTTTCCCCCGATGCATACTACTAGAGATGGAAGAACCCCAAGATAATGATCGTCCCCTGTACATCAATTTCGTCTCCCCTCCGCCATCCAAACAATTGGCGTTCACCATTAATTCGCCAGTGGATCGATCTGCGTGGAAAACGTGTACGCCACAATTACCGCAAAAGACGTGTGCCCCGGACGCTTCGTTCCCATCCAATCTTTCATCGCCGGCATGCTCAAATGTGATTGATGAGGAGTCATCATTCTCGTCCTCGTAGTAAAATCGCATGTCACTTTCGCCGCAGACGAGTTGAAATTTATTCGCTGAGGTTGGTATGTGCGGGTATCGAATTTTTCCCGGGGAGTCAACGGCTTGGAGATGTTTCGGTCCTTGGAGCTTTGGAGTGTATATAAGTTGAGTGTTGAAGGTGATAAATTAGTTTTGTGGTATAGAAAAGATGCAGCAGGATAAACAAGTAATTCAACTCACCACGAATTTGATCGAACCACAATGGCATGATCCGTGATGCTCGTAATCCGCACTATTATTTTGTATTATTTCCTCCTTGTGCATTTTGCCGTCCCCTGGTTCACTGTTTTTGTCACTATGCTTTTGCTTGTTCCACCGTTGCATGGCGATCACAGGCCAGAACCATGGGACCCTTCTATAGCCTCTTCGCCGGGTATTAGGCACACCTTCTTCTTCTTCCAAAAGATCTGTTGACGATGGGTTCGACAGCCATCTTACTAACACTACCGATAGACCAATAACGGCAGCTGTGCCCACAACCCGGTCAACAGCTTGCTGTGTTGAAGCATGGACCATTATGAGAGATGCTGCACGAGGCGGCGTATTCGAATGAATTTCTGTGCGCCTTGCAAATGCTAGATTTGGGTCGCTGAGTATCTTGTGGTGGTTGCTGGAGCTGTGGGTAATTTAGCAATGGTATTGGCGATCTATGCAAACAGATTCAGATTTGGGATTGTCGTCCAGAAGTAGAGAAAGAAGTTCCAACGAGCGCAAAGTACCTAACTTCCACCTGGTGACATAAGGGCTAAAACTTTAATCACCTGACAAAACGAAACTGATGCACGTCCTTCGTCAACTACCGCCGTCAAATCAAAGTGCTAAATGCGCGGCAAATTATTGATAAATTGACATGAACATGAGGTCAGATCAGATGATGAATAGTTTTCTGTTGCGGCACACACATGAGTCGTGAATAATTAATTCTCACTCGTGCTCTTCAGCGAGAGGTAATGCTTCTCCTGGCCCTGGTCGATAATCGTCTGCCCATTTCGTGAGGCTTACTCTGCGTGCATTCTGAATGCAATCTAAATAATGCAATGCTGTTGCTCTATCTCTCCACTTGGACGCGCTGCCCTTCCGCCGCTGGCATCGTATCTCTAGATAGTGCGTGGGGATTGGCTTCGGGTTTGAGGCGGTGGTGGACGTCGAAGATATCAGGAAGATATCCCAAATGAAAATAAAATCAAGAAAATCACAAAGAACGTGTTTGTTTAGATCGTTCCGTCTTCCTATCTCTAGCTATTTCAAGAGGGCAGGAGATCGAGAGAGGGAGGGAGGGATATTGTCCGGTCATGGTCATCATGGGCGGGTGCGGTGAGGTGCGGTGGTGCGTGTTCGTTTCGTAGTTTTCTTTTGGTGCGGATTTGTATTTTTAGATACAGGTGTACGTACCTATACGTACGTATGGAAAAATATTTTCGTTGAAAATTTCAAAACAGAGCTCGCGCCCGTGGTTGCCACGAGGTGGCTACCAGGTGGCCGCAAGGTCTGGCGAGGTTGACGGAGGTTGACAAAGGTCGACAAAGGTCGACAGAGACGGACATCTCTATCTACTTATGAAAAAATTCCGTTTCGGATAGTTTCCGATGCCCATCTCAACTACATTACTCCATTGTTCAATAATAACTAATGATTTGTCAATGCGTTTCCTCATTTCAGACATGCATGACAAAGAAGTGAGCTACACTAGTAGCAGCATGTTCTGGCCAATCGATCGTGAACCAATTGATAGATCGATCAAAGATAGATGGAATATTGAGCTACGATAGAGCACGGATGGAGCGAGCGAGGACGATGGACAAGAACCAGCGCCAGCGACAGTGCTGCAATGTGAAAAGAAAATAAGTAGGTGCCCACGGAGGGGGGGGGGCATCACATTGATTGGGAAGATTGGTTACAATAACGGTCCACCTTGCTCTCACGATAAGGGCGTTGCTGTGGACTTTTGAAGCCGATGGAGCTTGGATGGAGTCAATAGTACCCAATTTGTGTGTCCACGCCGCCGGCCTGCCTCCATACCTTATCATTGACAATATATTATTTAAGTAATAAGATTATTGTTAAACAAGTGAATAAATTAATCAATTAAAAATAGCATTATTTCTCTCAATATCGGACTATTCTATTTGAATTCATTTTCTACAATACCCCCTTGAGCGTTTTACACTGGCACTACAACACGCCATGCCTTACCCGCTCACCCCCCCCCCCATATCTCACATCCCGCCACCACGCCCATAGCAACACATGCACCACTGCATCATGTCGCCAGCCACCGGTCTATCCAACAAAGCTCCAACAATAACGGGGGGAGCGGACAGACAACGACAACAATTCTGCCATCCTAGGATCAAATCTGCCATCGGGGGTTGGGGTTTTCAATTTCAGAACGGCGGTTCCAATGATGTCTTTTTTTTCGTTTTGCCGGTTCATGCCGCCACCTTCAACTTCAAAGAGAGGGAAATCAAGACACCTGCACTATGTTACTCGCAATCAAAATTCAATTTGAAGTGCTTGCAGTTTGAGGTTGCTTGAGGTCTACAGTGGCGTGCAAGTTTGCTTGAGGTTGCTTGAGGTTGCTTGATGTTGCTTGATGTTGCTTGATGTTGACAGAGGTTGACAGAGGTTGACAGAGGTTGCCACGAGGTTGCCACGAGGTCTGACGAAGTGGCCACCAGGTGGCCACCGGGTGGTAATCTGCAAGCTCTTTTGGAGAAAAATAAACCCTCTTAGGAGTACGTACGTAACTATCTCGTACCTCAATTCAGGGTCTTGCTGGGGTTAAAGTAAGGTTAAAGTGGTATCATTCCTCCCCACATTTATTATTTCCATGGTGTCAACAATGGAGACAATCAACACATCATTCATTCACACACAAGATTTACGTACAGCAAGCAAGCGGAGCCAGCATGCACAATCCACAATCAACGCTCAACGCGTCATTGCGTCAACTTCCTTCCATGAGTAGATCGTACTACGATACAAATCGAATAATTGTTACTTAAAACGCCTTACATACTACCAAAATACTCAAGCAACGCAGTCAAGGGCACAGCTCAAGATCTTAGAGTATCAATAACAGCTCCGTAATCATGCCATCATCCTCTTCCCCATCGCGGCTGGCGGCCCTTGCTGTCGCATTGATAGCTTTTCATCAAAACGCATGCTCCGTGCACAGTTTTGCCACCCCTTCCTCGTCGTCGTTGTTCCCCAAGACGACGAGGACTGCTCGAATTTCCACCAGCATTCAAGCAAACAGCGACAACAACAACAACAACAATGGATCGTTGACAAATAATCTTCCCACCGCGCTAACCAGCACCATCCTAACAATCTCCCTCCTCTTCCAACCCCTCCTCACACCCGCCGCCACCGCCGCCGACTTCGGCTCCTTCACCGACGAACAGCGCTTCGTCTCCGAGGCGTGGCGCACCGTCGACAACGCCTACATCGATCGAACCTTCAATCACCAAAACTGGTTCCAAATGCGTCAGAACGCCGTGAACAAAAAGTACAAGTCCATGGACGAGGCTCGAAGCGAGGTCGATAAAATGCTCGCGACATTGGGCGATCGGTACACGAGGTACCTGTCTCCCGCCAAGTACGACAGCATCGTCAATGCGGCCACGGGGAACGTATTCGGCGTCGGCGTGGAATTGGCGCAGGATAAGGTGGGCATGCGGGTCATCGCCTCGGACGTCGAGCCGACCGGTCCGGCGGCCAAGGGGGGACTGCAGCGGAACGACGTCTTCATGGAAGTGGACGGTGTAAGATTCGACGACGGCAAGGCGACTCCGGACGATGTCGCCGTGGTCGTGAGGGGTCCGGAGGGGAGCAAGGTCGGCATGGTCGTGGAACGCGACGGAAAGACGGTCGATTTCATATTAACGCGGGCGCCCATCAAAATCACCTCCGTGAGGAGTTACATGGGCGAAAAGCCGGGAGTGACCGGAAAGGTGGGGATCGTGCGCATCAAGAGCTTTTCGGGAACCACCGCCGACACCGTCAAGGCGGAGTTGGAGAGCTTGAGGAAGAAGGGGGCGGAGAATTTCCTGTTGGACATGCGCGGCAATCCCGGCGGGCTGCTTCCCGGGGGCGTGGACACGGCGTCCCTCTTCCTCCAAGGGAACAAGCCGGTGGTATTCGTCGTGGATAAAAAGGGAATCGTCGATGCCCAGTCCACATTGCAGGACGGCGTCGAAATGGACGCGCCCCTGGTATTGCTTGTCGATAAAAACACCGCCTCGGCCGCCGAGGTCATGACGGCCGCCCTAAAGGAAAACAAGCGCGCCGTCATCGCCGGCGAGCAGACCTTTGGCAAGGGTATCGTCCAAACAATTCGGCAGCTCGAGGAGGGCCAGAACGGCGGGGTGGCCGTGACGATCGCCCGGTATGAAACGCCGGATCACAACGATATCAATAAGCAGGGGATACCGGTGGATGTGAAGGCGGATGTGGATTGCGGGAAGGAGGATGCGTTGGCTTGTTTGCCGAAGGAAGCTTTCAGGAAGCTCTGAGGAAGTGGAGAAGTGTTTTGGGGATATAGATGCTTTTAAACAAGGATGCACAATCTCTACTTTTATGTAGAATGTCATCTTTCCATTACCCCTGCAATGAACCTTGATCTCTGTCGATGAGCAGACAGAGGCAAGAGATGAGAGTTAATGCAAGAGGGAAAATCTGTAAGGTACAAGAGAATGCAAAGATTTCACCTCAGGCATACAGCGTACAACCAACCTGGAGAGCAATGCCACATGAAACTGGTAAAAAGTCATTTCACCCTCGGGATGTACTAGATTGATTGGTTGATTGGCACATATCTTTATATGGACGTCATCATTTCCTGCTCATAAATCAAACTATGATCAGCTGCATGGGAGGGAAAATCCAACATTGTGAGATAAGATTTTCACCGGAGACAAGAGGGCTAATTTGCCATGAAAGCCATTATTAAACCTTCAATCGGATCAGACCGTCATTAGTTCTTTCCCATTTTCCACCTCGTTCATTCCAACAGTAATGTTGTCTAGTCGCGGCGGGTCAAAATAAGAACTCTCTGCTGTGTTTGGCTCATGTATGCATGAAAAGTCTTGCAAGTTGACATGACGGCTTTCAAAAGAAGGAGATGGGGCGGGATGAAAGAATGATGCAAGACGATGAGTCAAGGAGATATATGGATGAAATGTAAAAACGTTCCTCAACCTGCTCATTTACATTAGATCTAGAACATCCAGATTTCATGGGCAACTAACTATATATTCATTGCCAAGAATGTACTTTGATTTGTTTATTGATGCTCATTGTGTTATTTCTAATGTAGCCAAAGGCGCCTAGATCATTATGCTTGCAACTATACGATACCTACTCACAACAACTAGCGCGTTGTTGCGTCAACAGAAGATATAGCGAGTACATCCTCCCACATGGTTTCCATTTTCCATTATCCACGAGAGACGTACCTAGAAAGCGGTTCTCACTAGTAAGTTAGTTCAGATGTCCATTGTCCCCGCCATTTCTGGAACGGCCGCGGTGGACGTTTCAATCATAACCAAGAGACCAGCTAGAGCTATGTTTGATTCTTGGTATATTATGGTGCAGGTTAGCTTTTTATCCTGTCCATACAGCCCCACCCCCTGTAGAGGTTGCATCCCGTACATAAAAAGTTGGCATGGATAGACAGTTACCCGTCTACAATGCTCCCCACCAACTTATATTTTGGAGATGACCCGTTTGAACATCAATGTCTCATGGTTGTATATTATCACATGCAGTATTAAGTTACCCTCTGCGCACAGATCATTGCTTGGGGTAGTCTAACAGGTCCATCTTATGACTCTTGGTCTGAACTGCCAATGTAATCACTCCCTATCAAGCATCATAACGGTACATCAAGGCAGTGCTGAAGGATGGTATAGGATCTGATATGGAGTTAAGGATGTGCAAGTAATTTTGGTAATGACCCGTCTCCGTCATACAGAAATTTGCAGCCAAGAATTCAAACAAGAGGATATGTGCCATTACCCCCAATTAATGAGATTGTGTGTATCAAAATCAAAAGAGGAAACCCTCAACTTTCATCAGCAGTGAATGAGCAATGAGTAATATATCCACCCAAGCCACACTGCAACATTGCTAGTTGTTGTATGGTGGGTCCTGCCTCAAGATTGGTACTTGATGCTAATGCATTATTCCTCTGTGTACCGATATCAATAGATATCAATGCATGTATTTTGCTGTAATTTGCCAAGATCAATCTGGCACATTTTTGCTCCAACAAGTGGTTACATTGGGGGCTGAGGCCAGATGGGGAGTGTCCCTTTAATGATAGTAATACCAGTAGAGCTACAGATATAGAGAACCTATTGAACCCATTATTATCATGGTTTCTGTGTTTATCTGGCATCCAACTCCAACACCAAGAAGTGAACCGTGGTTGGGGGTTGGGGGTCCATATACCTCAATGAATTCATCAATGACAATGGCAAACAACATCGCATGGACTTGAGCAAAGATATGTTCAAGGACACCATGAAGACATCAATATCAGCATATTGTGAATCCAGAGTACTCATATGCGGAGAATGGGGCAGTATTTATGTAGTCATCGCCTGCCCCTTCCAATAATATCAGAATTATTGCTATGGATGGTTGTGTTTCTCTTCTAACTCTGTTTTGGACTGAGTCAAGACAATGCAATACATTTGGATAGGGTAGGTCAACGTAATTTAACACAATAATTCTTGGAGATGTCTAGTGCTGATGATACACACAAAATCATACATACATATTGCCAACCAATAGTTTACAATCATCTGAATCAATAGTCAACACTATGATTATGACTATGACTATGACTATACACATGCTTATACATATGACTATGACTATGACTATACATATGACTATACCTATGACTATACCTATGACTATACATATGACTATGACTATGTCTGTACATATGCATATGACTATGACTATGTCGATACCTATGATCATGACTATGATCATGACTATGACCATGACCATGACCATGGTCATGACTATGCCTATGTCTATGCCTATGCCTATGACTATGGCTATGTCTATACCTATGCCTGTGTCTATGACTTTGGGGAAAATTAATAGCATCATCCATCTCCCACCCTTTTATGATATTAGTATAAATGAATATTCCTCCTCAACTGCGGGTTTGCACTAGATAAAGAACCATCATTATTGTCCATTTCGCCTATAACACCGAGCAGGTCATTGCACACAGGGATGTCAAGTCTTCCAAACGCTTTGCAGAACTCATGGGAAATAAGTTCTGTTTCCTCCGCAGCAAGATAAAAATCTTCACAGCATTGCAGCACAAATCACGGTCTGCAATGTCCGGAATGAACGCTCTTTTCCCAGCCACAGCATTCATCTTCCACATGAACAAAACATTGCTGATATCTCTAACGGCCTCTTGATAATCCACCTCAAACTTCACAGCTGGGTTTAGAAGTCCCATCATCTTATGAATCATGCTTGGATCTTCAGCAACGACGTCGGAATATTCCAAGTATTGACATGTTTCGTTGCACTGTAGAACTAACTGAACATATTCATCGTCTTTCTCTGCGTTGAAGTCTCTATCCTTATTTAGATTTAGACTATCCTTTTCCATCTTGCTTCAGTAGGACTAGAGTGATTGGGTTGTGTGGATGCAGGAGTCTTCATGCCAACCACCTGTCCACTGCCTACCTTGTAACCAGCCATGTTCAGAGACTGAGCTTCTGATAGTCTTCTCTTCTTCGAAGGGACGACAACTTGACAAGTATTGTTGGCCTTGTATTTCTTGATTTTCTTCCTATCCTTTTGGTGCTTCTTCCTGAACTCTATTACAGATATACAGGTTGAGCATTCTTTACAACTCTCGGCATGTTGAAATGCGTCTGCCCTCGAAACAAGAGCAGTAGAAGGATAAGGCGCTCGTGCTGCCCATTGTTTTGTAATAAGTGCCTGTCCTAGTGGATTAAGTGCTCCCCAAGCCTTTGGCATGATAATAGAAGAGTCTTATTGAGTAATCTTCGGCAATGGGTCCAAAATAGGCATGGTTAGAATTTAAATGCCTCCCGCATACCTGTGCTTCCACTCCTACCGTGCCCTCGGAGTCAGAGCAGTAGGATAATGAGGCGCTTGTGCTGCTCTTCCTTTTGGATTGAGTGCCCCCCAAGCCTAGAAGAGTATTATTGAGTTAGCTTTGGCAATGGGTCCAAAATAGGCATGGTTAGAATTTGAATGCCTTCTGCATACTTGTGCTTCCACTCATACCGTGCCCTCGGAACCAGAGCAGTAGGATAATGAGGCGCTTGTGCTGCTCTTTCTTTTGGATTGAGTGTCCCCCAAGCCTTTGGCATGATAATAGAAGAGTATTATTGAGTTAACTTTGGCAACGGGTACAAAATAGGCATGGTTAGAATTTAAATGACGGCCACACACCTGTGCTTCCACTCCTATCATGCCCTCGGAATCAGAGCAGTAGGATGATTAGAGGCGCTTGTGCTGCTCTTCCGTTTGGATTGGGTACCCTCCAAGCCTTTGGCATGACAGTAGAAGAGTATTATTGGGTGAGCTTTGGCGACAAGTCCAAAATAGGCATGGTAAACTTTGTGACCTTTTATGTGAACTGAGTGTTTCACCTTGGCTACTGGCGATGGTGCCTGTCCCAAATTACCGTGAGATTGCGCTGAAGACGATAGATGGCTGCCGTTGATGTTGTGTGATTGATAATAATTGTCGGGGAGATGAGGGATGAGTCGCAATGTGGTTGGATCCATAATAAATGAAGCGCGACCTTCTGCGCGAACCGCGAGTGTCTCGTCTTGGCTGCCGGCAATGGTGCGTATGCAAGCAGTCACACTTCTCCACAAGACGGCACTGAAGACGATAGATGGCTGCTGGTGAGGGATGAGTTGCAATTAAATCTATAATAAATGAAGCGTAACCTTTTGGGCAAACCGCAAGTGTCTCACCTTGGCTGCCGGCAATGGTGCATGCGCAAGCAGTCATAATTGTCTGTAACCATCACAGAACCAACTCCAGAAGGGGACCTATGTATCCCCTCACAGCACATATGAAATTATAGGTTGAGCATATGTATCCGTTCAATGTAGTAATGTACACATATATGTTGTAAATGTATTTTATTTTTCTATATCTGGAGGGTATTTCTACCTTAAATGTGGCGTACATACAACAACTAGCAAGTGC
>JALLAS010000460.1:2786-12987 GCA_036939415.1 Detonula confervacea | reverse complement strand
ATATATCATAACAACAATATCAACTTAGACCTACACCATTCAGGCTGGTAAGAAAGAGGTAACTGACTTTTCCAACTTGGAAAGGTCGAAAGACACACAGGCCTTGTGCCAGGGATATAGACGGCTTTTCCACTTTGGGAAAGTCGGTAAATGCCCAGAGATATGCTATGTTATCAAAAGAAAACAAATTACCACCAGGACTATGTGTAGATGTTTGAACCCAATGTGACCTGCATTTCCCACTTGTGGATTTCCTCCATTTCCTCCACCTCCAGAGTTACCCCAGGAAAACGCGTCTCAATGGAGGGAGGGTCTTCTGGTATGGCTGGGTTATTGGTAATAATCCAGCAATGTTCATCATCATCTCATTGGATATTGGTGACCTGGTTAGAAGGAAATATGTAATCACCGGATGCATCAATCAAGGAGATTATTCTACCTCCAAAACATCTCTTGTCCAAAACAAATGGTATAGCATTGTTTTGCAAAAGCTCTCTACCCCTCATGTGCTTCTAGGTACCTTTTGTTAGATGTGGTTTATAATATTATACATGCTAACAATATACTCTCCTTGTTAGTACAAATATTTTTTTACAACGATGATATGTTGTAGCTAAAGGCAAAAATGGCTAATGACAAATAACACGGCTATATTATATCATATAACTAGGTCATATCATCTCCATGGACTCCGCTACTGGTATATATATCCCATTGCTACCACCCTTACCAGTCATGCCGATGCTATGCATACCATTGCCCACACCGACATTGATGGTTCACCTCGTGCTATTGGAAGTTCTTCAGTAGATTTTGATACAGCTGTTGATGAGGGTAGATCCTTTGCTGTTACCAAGCCTGGTCAGGTTGTCAAAGACAAAGACAAAGCCACAGCTGAAAAAGGTTCAGACTTTAACCCCCTTTGGCTAATGCTACCAATGTGAAACCAACTGAACTAATTTGGCTCGCCAATGGCGTTATTAAGAGGTTGAATCAACACAAACCAACAAGAGGAGGAACAGCAGAAGAAGCTGATGATCCCGGAGAAGCTCAAAATGCCTTTATTGGTTTGTTTGGTATAATGTTGAATACATATGGATCAATCGTTGTCAGTTATTTCAAAGTGTTAAATATCTTGGTGGTGTGAACAGGTTTACGGGAAGAATTTCTGGTTATCAAATTGTATGCGGTTGCGGTATGAATCACAAGGAACAGAAGAACAGGAGTAATTGATTCTGAACTGCAGTGCCCACTATTTGTAAAATCTCCCTGGTTTTCAGTCCATTCAATGATGATGGGATCCCCAATGTAGAGCGTGTGGTAAAAGTTGCCGTCTACAACTTTAAGCGGGACACCGATGTGGGCGAGCAGATCGAAGCAAAGCTGGCATGCGGCAAGGTGCAAGAAGCATGGCGCCTACTGAAGGGTTGGTACTGGGCGGCAGAAGACAGGGCACCAACGCCTTGCTACAAAGCAATGGCAAAACAAACCAGCAAGAGGGAGGAGCTCTACACCAGGGTGCAGCCGCCGGGAGATCCAATCCCCATCAATGTACAACCTTTTGAGCTTGACGATTCAGTGCCAAAAGAGCCTGAAATTCAGGCAGTCGTTGGAGGGTTGCGCAATGGTAGAGTATGCGGAGCTTCCGGCATCAAAGCCAAGCATATCAAGCAGTGGCTGTGGGAGTGCAGGAGGAAGAACAGGGGACAGCGGGGCTTAGGAATAAGTGGAGGCTCTTTGTCGAATTGGTCCAAATCGGCTAGGCAGAGGGTTAAATCCCACAACAAATGGGATGGATGACGGTGGTGCTTTTGCCGAAGGGCGGCGGCAACTACCGCGGCGTTGGCCTACTCGAGCCATTCTGGAAAGTTGTGGAGGTGCTGATGGACCAGAAACTAGAAGTCATAGACTTCCATGACTGTCTCCATGGGTTCCTTAAGGGGCGATGCATGGGGGCGACTGTGACAGAGGCTAAACTAGCACAGCAGTGAGCTTACCTCGAGCAGGAGGCGTTGTACGAAACGTTCATCGACTTGAAAAAGGCGTACAACGCGATGAACCGAGAGCGCTGCCTCGAGATCCTGGAAGGCTATGGCGTAGGCCCGAACGTGGTTCAGCTGATCAAAGTAATCTGGGACATTGCAATCTTGGCATGCAGGGCAAACGGGTACTACGGCAAACACTTCCAAGCGCGCAGGGGTGTGACCCAAGGGGGCCCTTTTTCACCACGCATCTTCAATGTGATGGTGGATGATGTGGTACGCAAATGGCTACGTCAAATGTTGGGGCCAGAAGCGGCCAACAGCGGGTATGGGATGGAGCTATGACGGCTGATGGAATTTTTTTATTTTAATGTAGACGATGCACTCATCGCGTCCAGGGATTCTGAGTTATTGCAGGAGTCAGTGGACGTTATGGTGGGACTCTTTGAGTGTGGGCCTTCGGACCAACACCAAGAAGACAAAGGTCATGACCTGCATGCCATGCAAGATCCAGACCCGCCACATAGATGAAGTGTACAACAACAGCATCGAAGGTTTGAAATCTGCAGCGCAGAACCAGGCACGCGCCGTCCAATGTGATATCTATAGCAAGGAGTTGCAGGCCAGGGCACTAGACAGCCACATCGCTACCCAGCACAACGTGTATTGCTCAAAAATAATCAACAAAGACCTGTTGGTGGAGAAGGAGCCATTGACCTACACCGCCCACCAATCAGCAGCCGGTAACTACATTTGCCTAGTGCCAACCTGCGCTGTATCAGCCACAACGAAATGGTCACTCAGGCGACACTTCGGCCTGCGATGCCCTCTGGATCTTGTCAGCATTGCGGGTGAAGGTTCCTACCCACGCTACCAACAATGCCAGCACCAAGTAAGCCCTTTGGCCACCAGCCATGAGCAGACCCTGAACTACCAGGAGGGCTACGAGCGGCAATAGCAGCATGAGGCGGCTGTGAAAGCAGGGCGCGTGTTGGACCAGGAGTTCACGGCATATGGCGAAATACTGAAGAGGGTGGAGGTGTTCAAATACCTGGGGTGTCTGTTGGCTTTTGACGACAATGACAGCCAGGCAGTGCGGAGCAATCTGAAAAAGGCTCGGAAGGTCTGGGGCCGCATCTCCAGGGTTCTCCAGGCTGAGAACACCTCATCCCGGGTATGTGGATGTTCTACAAAGTGACTGTCCAGGCCGTGCTATTGTATGGGAGCGAGACATGGAGCTTGACTCCTGCTGCGCGGAAGAGCCTAGAAGGCTTCAACCTTCGGGCGGCATGACAGATGGCACGCAAGCATAAGCCGTGTAGACAACTGGACCGGTCTTGGACCTACCCTACGGCGCCGGATGACCTGGAGGAAGTCGGCCTGCACCCCATCGCTCATTATGTGGAGGTGAGGAGGCAGACAATTGCCAAGTTTATTGTCTATTGGCCGATCTTCGATTGCTGCATGGGAGGGGAGAGAAGACGGGGCACCAATCACCACCTCTGGTGGTGGGACCAGCCAATGGACTTGGATGCGGCGAGGGCTGAGGCGCAGGTTTCAGTTGTGGTAGCCATAGTAGGTGACGCTGACACTGGTGAGGGCTGAGGCTTCAGCTTGGGCTATGGTAGCCGGTTGGAGGCAACGTTGGACGTGGCGAGGACTAAGACTTTCGGTTTTATTCGGAGTAGCTGCGGATGACAGTGTTTGGTGGAGGAACGTTGGATGGAACAAACAAAGTGGGTAGACTATTAGTAGTAGTGGTCTTTTACAACCTTATAGTTATAGCAAGCGCCTAGATGCAGCTGGAGCACCCCCCCCCCCCGGATCTTGGAAGATCTCTTATGGGGAGGACCAGCTGCGCTGGAGGACAAGTTACACACACACTGTCTGGTCCTTGTTATAGCTGACAAGACTTATTTCCAAAAGTGTTGACACAGGTCAGGGCCAGTCAAGATAGGGAACATTGGTAGCCAAATTTTGTTTTGACGAAAGTCTTTGCACGCACTCTATGATCTCCTTATCCAGCTTGTGGACGTGATCAAGGTTGATTTCAGAGCAGCCATATTTCATAAACTCTTTAGCCAAGGTCTCAACTCTCCTCTCAAAGCTCTTTTCCTCTGACATGCTCTGCTCCAACCAGGCATCATTTGGGTCTATCATTAAAATTGGATTGAGAGTCAAGAGTCATATCCCCCTCAATGTCCCGTGTTTCTGATAGACTATGTAGGTCGATTTTAATAGGATTCCTTCATCCCTACCGCTGCAGAGTTCAATACATGTAAATCAATCACATAGATCAGTGCCTGATCGTTGTATTTTGCCACACTATGAGCCAACTACTGACATCATTGAACCTCCTGGATGGTAGTTGTCATTGGGTCATTTTGACACATTATTTGGGGCACAAATCACTTTAGAATAACCACTGAGGCTCCATAGTTGATGAGTTATTTTTCCCTAGTGGATTGATTCTACTGAACATTTGTCTTGATAAGGGCTGAGATGTATGCGTGGAGCGCTCCAATTGTGGCAGTCTCAGGCATCACATGCAGGCTTTCATTTACACTAATGCCATTGACATTTCTAAGTTTTTGGGGGGGCAAGTGGGTCGCCAAATTCCTTCAGTTCCTCCTGACACTTCTTCTCAATACAGCTGTAGTCAAAACCAAAGTAGTATTGTAGCATTAGCTGTTTTTTTTGTTTTCTTTGAATTCTTGGGATTTGTATAGAACTTAGCTTTCTTTGGGATTTAAGTTATTGCGTCCTGGAGGGACCTAAAGACTGGTCACATACTGACACGTACTTGCATGGAATGCTGCCTTTATTCCTCTATACTGTTGAGTTTCAGGTTAACTCTATCGGGGATATACTATACTTTTGACAGTATTATAGTTTTTATCCTTGGTTTTAATCTCTCGATATCCGATTTATCTTCAGCCACCTGCTTCAGGATTGGGATTTGCATCGATGCTTTCTTAAATAAGTCAATAATTGCAAGCTACTGTAGCTGGCGTGATTTTGAGGATTTCATATTGTCCCCTCCTTTGTCTTGAGCTTCCTCCTCCATATCCAGCACCTCCCTGAACATAATGTTGACTTTGCTACCCCATGTTAGCCGGTGTACCTCAACGTTCAACTTCTATTTGGGGTTCCAGTCTCTTGTAGAAAGAAACATGTTGCAGCCCTTGATGCTGACCAAGCAGATGTAGCTTTCAGGATCGGTGTTGCCGACAGATACTGTGAGTCTTGCTGGAAGACAGATATATTCTCACCCGATAGATCCTTGGAGTCTATTCTAAGCAGTTGTGAAGGGGGCTAGAAGGGACTAGGTTGATACAAGGATAGACAATTGAAAGAATAGAGATTGGACTAATTGTGTGTTACGATATCTACTTAGTATATAAAGGACGCCTGACGACAGTCAGACCTTCTAGGTTGGGCAAAGGTGATAGTTCATCGTATGTGCATGATGCCACGATACATAGGAATCGATAATGATATCTTCTAGTAATTGGTAGCAGAATGTGTATGGTTCTACTTGCAAGAGTAGAACCTGTTCGTCATCGATGAAGATCGATGACGTGGCATGATGCACACGTCACACTTGGGAGTCCTAGTCTGGTGGGAATAGGCCTCAGGATAGCTGGGACTCCCTGTTACAAGGGATTGCTCATGTCAGAGTCTATCACTGAAACTACTATCTAGATCCCTAGACTTGAGACTGGCAGCGTCTCCAGTCTTCTCCTCTTTCTTAGTTTGATCCACCTCAACCTGCACTATCCTAGCTGCTCCCAGCCCTGTGTATATCCTAATTCTGGTCTCAACGCGCACTGCCTCTTCCCTCAACAAGAGATCAGAGTCTTGACCATAGAGATGGAAAGTCCCTACACTTGTCTTGATCATGCCTGTGAAATACCAAACAATGTTACGCTCCATTCCCATGAGTGTGGAATACAGATGCGTTATTCTTAATCTTACAAGCCTACCTGGGCTCATATTTAGGTCTCCAGTCTTCCCAGGTATAGGCGGTGGAATGAAAAATGGGCAATCAGTGGGTGTTGTGTCTGATGCATGGAACAACCACCTGGTTCCATGTCAGAGACACATGATATAGCTGGGACAGAGGCAAATGAGTATTGAACCAATGGGATTACAGTGAGTACAAAATGATGCTCCTCTAACATATCTCTTCCTGTCCATAAAGCCTATATGTCTTCAGCACACTATCTATAACCTCAGCATGATGAGTAAGCTCAATGGCCAGTTTGTCAATCAGCAAATAGAAGAGTGGTGTGTTTGGAAGGTCTTTTGAGTTTGACTATGACTTAGCATTGCTCTCAGAAGCATTACCTCTCATCTTCCTCTATTTCTCTATAAATGCAGTCTTTATAGATCCACTATTCAGGCCAGCGGGCTCAGGTTCTTGATCACCTAACATTGAATATGCAGCTTTACTCTGAGTTTCAACATCCTGTTGGGCTCCACAACTCTCCGCAACTTGCCCTCCATCACTCTCTTCCTTTGGGTCAGAAACCTCCGCTGAGACTTTTGGTGGCGTATTATCCTGTGATATGGATCATATTTTTTTGGGGACAGGGGGTCTGAGGGTAAGTTCATTGTATTGGGTCTCATTCAGTAATTCTTGTTGGCCTGGGAAAGATCACTCATATTTGGGAACAAGGATTCCAAAGGTGGACACATTGCCAATCATTGCATCCAACTTTGAAGAATAGCTTCTTGTGTATAGATTATTCTCGTGGTTTTTAAGCCCGAGGCTATATCTTTTTGGACCTGATTCAGTCCCACCTGCTGGGTTGTCTCACTTATGGGCGGGCATTGTCCTTGGTCCATGATTTTATATAGCCCCTATACAGCCTCAAAAATCTCAATTACTCTCCTGCACTCCTCTATTTCAACACCATTGAAATCCTGAATCACATAATTTCTTAGAAGCATTGTAAACTCTAGTGCCACATCTATCTTGAGATTCAGATATTCCATCTGCTCCGCTAGGTCAGATGTTTGAGTTGGCGGAGAACTCTAGCTATCAGGGCTCCCTGTACCATCAAAGACATTAGGGAGCGCCTTTCTTGGGACCCTTTCCATGAGTTTGGCCAAGTTGTCCTCAAGATCATCATATTATGTCCTGGATTCATTCATCAGTGCCTGTGGATCTATTAGAGTCAGCACTTTATTCAGACAGTTGGCTGTTCTAGCTACCTGGCTTGAATTGTACTTGCCCTGTCTGACTACGTCTAACAACGCCAATAGAGTGAATCCAGATGTATCTTCAACAAGTCCTTCTTGTTGTCTCTTAGCCAACAAAAGTTTAACCACGTGTGAATGGAGGTGAGCTGCATGTTCCGAGAATCCCATGAGTTTAGCAAGTGTTTCAAAGATACTGGATCCTTAACTTGTTCCATTTTCCATTCCACAACTGCAGTATCCCTATTATGACACTGGATGTAGTACACCTCTCCAAAGGTCATTGCAACTTGGAGAAAAGAGAGGATACAAAGACCCCCAGTCTCAAGCAGATCTTTTGAAGATAGCAATAGCCGTTGTACCAATCATGTTTATCTCCACTGCTGCTGGCCAGACCAGTCATAGATGGAGCAATATACTCTAGAATACTCACAAGTGGCCCACGATCATCCAGTTGCAGGTATCTTCTGATCTCAAGGAACTCATGTTGCATCTCAACTGCATTTTTCCTGCTCTCATCAACATTTCTCCTTGTCTAAGGTCAACGTGAACAGCAGATAGTCATATGTGATAGGGTGATCATCAGGTGGGGTACAAAGCCATTCTCAAGAGAGCCTGTACCACAACTTTAACCACATCCTGGGCGACCAGGACTGTCATTGCACTACCAGTTGTTGCCATGCTATCTCAATGCTGTTTGCTTCTAGTTCATGCCTAGCCTCAGTAGTACTGGTTAGGAGCTCATATTTTACTTCTGACGTCCTGACATTTAGGCTGCTATTTGCCAAAAGTATGACTGAAAGCACTCGTAGCTTGTACTTGCCCAATATCTCCTCTTCTAACCCATATTTTGACAGAAAGGATCCATGCTCCAGATATAGGTCTATGATATCAATGGGATTCACACATTGTAGCAGAAAGAGTTCCATATTCAAGTGCACTGACATCTCAATAAAGCTTATCTCCTCTTGATAAGTGCTCAACTTCAAATAGGCAAGCCTCCCATTGGGCCTTGGATATTGGAATATCATCTGGCTAGTTATGACTGGTCTCTTTTTGGATACCAATCCTACACAGCACCCCACTGATCTAATACTGCAACAAATATTGACTTTCCACCCAGTGGTAGTTTCATGTGGTTTCATTTCACTTCCATAGCGTGTTATCCTGATGGCATAGGCATAAAACAAGGTATACGACTGACATATTGATGGGATTATGCGAAGCTCCAGTACCTATGTACACCTCTGTACCCTTCATAGGTTCTGTTCAATGAACACAACCCTCTCTCTTCCAAAGGTACCGGTGCACAACTGAGTAATTGGGCTTGGGTATTATCTTGATATCCCACACTTACATCTGAGTCTACCTCAGTAGTATTCCTAATTGAATCCTGTGAGGGATGAGGCACTTGCTAGGCTTGTGATATTACCTCAGTTCCATCAATCTTCTTGGTTCAGTTGAGAGTCCTGGTTGAAGTTTCTTGGCCTGAGCCACTTCTGCATCACCACCAAAATCCTGTAAAGGATGACACATCATCTCCTCATGTGACAGCGCCTCAGCTTTGATGGGTCATCTACCTGCTAATAATATGGTATTTGGCAACTCCTGACTTGTATCAATCAATGGATCTAGCTACAAAATTTTGCGCTTGGCCATCTCTGTCAGGTTCCTAACTACTGTCTCTACATACACTGTTGCCTCAGTCACAGATTCTAGCTGATTGGGAGAGTTGTCTTCAACAACAGAGGCATTTGGTACATAAGGTTCAGTCAAAATTTTGTGTGCCCCTGCCTCTTCCTTCTCTCCAGCAGCCAGTGTACAGCCTTATAATTATCATCTAAAGTGTCAACTATTAGGTCAATCCAATATATGGGTCATTCTAGGATCATTTATAGACTCATCAATACCTTGTTTTGGATCTGGGCGCATCCCCGATGAAGGCCATTACTTTGTCCCCAAAGCAAGAATTGATGCAAGAATTAAGCTATGTTTGCTTTATCACATCGGTTGGCCCGAGGCCGGCATATGCAGCAGAAATGGGAATGTAAGAAGTTAAAATATAATGAAGTTGCAGATGATATCCAGCATGCACGTGCTTAATCAATAGCATTTTTGGATACACTCTAATCGCATACAATAAACAATCCAAGTGGCCTATTTTCAAATTGTATTGTCCTGCTTATCAGATTTGCCAGTTGTTTGCATTACACTCCTCTCATTGTATCAACTAGCCTCTGCTCTGCTGCGACTAGCGCACTAGCGCCCGTATCATATGCGTGAGTATGATGTTGCGCAATATCAACATCATAATCAATAGTGTAATCAACAGCATGATCTGTTTTGTATTACTCCACAAATGTTGATATCTCAAATCTGTTGGGACTTGGTGTTTCTGGCTAAGTTAGAGGTTCCATACAAGCCCAGTGTTTTGGAAAAATTAGAGGTTTCCAGCGTTTCTGGCTAATTTAGATGATTCTGTAATAATTGAGAGTCAATCTCAAATGGAAATTTAGGGACAGATAGACACACACCAACACATTGCTCCTTTAAGAATTTCGGATTGACAGCCATGTACATTGGTAACTTCTATATCGATCGAAGAAAGCAACAGCCACAGGGGTCATAGGTCTGAAGGATCTGATATCCACCTTCCAAAAAGTGATCCCTCATTCAAAGTCAAAGAGCACAATGCAACATGTTTGCCTTCAGGTGCACCATATTGGAAACCGAAAACAATCGACAACATAAAACTAGGGACACAAAGTAATAGTAGATGAGCAAATGTTGCGACTCAGAATGTAAGGCACCAAACTTCTGCTCAGGTTATATCAATCAAGCAGGCGCATCGTAATGTACCCTAGTAGTTTTGCGTTGTCTGGCTCATTGCTTGGTATCAATTGATGAGCATATCCGCCACATTCTATTCTTACACATTGGATTAAAATGCTAAGATGCACCATTAGTTGGGATGTATGACTTTGGTGCAAAAAGCTCATCAATTCCCAGGATAC
>JALLAS010000459.1:0-13082 GCA_036939415.1 Detonula confervacea | reverse complement strand
CAGAGTCTCGTTGTATCGTTGTATTTGTAATCCCGGCGCTAATATCGCCCCTAACCAATAACAGACCACGCACAAGCACAACAACAACAGACAACCTCATTCCTGCGTGCAACACATTTTGGATAGGCAGGTTGGATTCCAGAATTCCAGGAACCGATCGACGAAGATCATCCCAACCTATCCCAACCTCGGAGAGGGCACTGAGCACGAGTGTATCTAGTTGGTCCGCAGGTTGATCGAGCAATAATATTCTCAAAAGTAGAACCAAGGTAGAACATAAGTCGATAACTTCGAAACCAAAGTCTTGCGGTTGAAACAATCATGTCACTTCACCGTCACACGAGCACCAACGAGGAAGAAAATTCGACTGATGCCTCACATCGTCGCCATGTAGATATTGTGAGTCAAATAACGAGAAATCTGCTGCTGATATGTTAATGTTGATACCTGCAAGTCATCTATTTGAACCTTTGTTGACTCATTAATAACACATTACAATGAACGAACAGGCAACTCTATCTATGCCGTCTTCGGCGGCAGGATCTGGTGTACAATCAGGTGAGGCGACACAACCTATGCAATTTTCTGCAGTCTTAAATCAATGTTAATGTTTCGTTAACGCCTCAATCTATTGTACCTTTTCTTTGCAATGAACTACTTTAGGCGAGGGAACGAATTTCATTCTGGAGGCTCCAGCTCATGTAATCGAAGGGCTTGCAGAGAGTGGAAACCATCATCAGCAAAATCAGAGCCAGCCATGCATTGAAGGTGTCGTTGACTTGGAAGCTGTGAGCCATTTAGTGAATGGAATGACAGATGAAGAATTTGTTGACCTCCTTCATCATGACGCACCACACGCGCAGCAAAATCTTCAAAGTCAAAGCATTCTCTCAAGTAAAACGATGGAGCCCGTAATGGAGGTATGCGAATCAAAGGACGAGGAAGATGGATCTTCCTCTGCCAGCAAAGAAAATCAACCTCTGCTGGACAATTCTTCAACCATTAGTTCTATTTATGCAACAGCATGCATCCCACTTTCTGCTGATCCCTTTGTCCAAACCTTGGCAGAAGTGCACCATCATGATCAGGGCCAAGGTGATCCTGTGAATGAAAATGATGGAGAAGATGTTACTTTTGTTGAGACCATTGGTTCTACTGAATCAGGCAACAGCTTTCGGACATCTTTTCTACGTGGATCCCAGCATGTTGAAGCTGGGGCTACACATGAACATACTATGGCGCGTGAAGCATTTTTACTCTCTGTCCCTGCTACAAGTGGCGGGAGTGGAGGCCAGTACAGTGGAGGCAGTGGCACAGGAGGTTTTGTGCTAGCAATCCCAGAGATGGCAGGGCAGCTGAACAAAGAGAAAGAACAGCCTGCAGGAAGGGCAAATGGAATAGCTGGCTCTTTTCTTCGACACTCTACCACTAGTGCTAAGGAAACATTTGCCGATTTCGCCATGGAAATGGATCGTGCATTCGATCCATTGCCTACTGATGTTCAGAATGTGGATCTCCGGGTATCAATGGTTCCAGTATCTTTAAATGGTGAGGGTTTGAAGGGCGAGGGTTACCAAGAAGAACTCCATCTTGATGTAGTGGTCGACCGAAAAGTGTAAGTTTGGCTGTCATGTCAGCCTTGAATTGCCTCAAATTCGACAACAACCTAATAACGTTTCCCTCTTTCTGATACATGCAGGCCAGTCATTGGCTACGTCATATTGGTGTCAGGACTTGTCGCACTTTCTAGTATTGGGGCTGCACTAGATCTTCAAAAGGGAGGCGTGAGCCCAGAAATGAAAATTTTGTGGAGGCTCAATAGCACGAGTATTCTCTTCATGTGGCTGGGATATAACAAGTTTAATAAGCTGGAGTTTGCAAGATTCACTAAGAAACAGTTGTTCATCGAAATTCCTTTTGCAGCCGCAAACTATGCAGCTATGAATACAGCATTTGCTGCGTCGTTGGAGATGACATCTATGGTTAATGCATTTGGTGAGTACTGTGATTACTTTTTACCCATGCTGGAAGATGGCTTATCTCTAACTTTTGCCACCTGATCTTTACACAAGTACTCTCCAACATGGTAAGTACATCATTTATTTTGCCAACCTTTGTTTCCAATAGAGCTCTCTTCGTTTATCATCTCAAGCTAATGTGTTCTCCTTATTATTTTCCAGGCATCCTTATTAATGATTGGGGCTAAATTTTGCGTAGGCAGCCAAGTATTGTTCTTTGAAGGTTTGGGAGCGCTGATTGGTAAATATGTTAATCAAATTACTTTGAAGACAATTTATGGCTCCATACTCACCAATTGCATGTTTTTGGCTTTCTCTTTGAAGGTTTTGCTGGTGCGTTAATCTGTGCTGCAGCTGGTGGCGACGATGATAATGTGAATGAAGACCATAGAGAGTTGCAAATTGAGAGTGAAAATGAAATGGGCACGAGCAATGGAGTGATGATGGGAAATATGCTGGCATTTTCTTGCAGTGTGACAATTGCCGTATATCTAACTGTCGCCAAGCGGCTGCGTCCACAGGTTGACCTAGTTTTGTTCATGTTTTTGATATTTACTCTTGCCTCTGTGATATTGCTGGTGTACATAATGGTCTATTCTGGCCAAGAGTATGAGTTTTCATTTGATCCTGTCATTGGCGTCTTTGGCTGGTTGAATCTACAAGCAGACCGGCTGCCATTAGAAATTTATGTTGCTGTCATTTGCAATGGAATCGGTACAATGGGCTATGTTGCAATCATGAAATACTTTGATCCTGTTGTGGTGACAATGGTTATGCTGATGGAACCAATTTTCGCTGCCTTCATAGGCAAGTGGGCTGGGGTATCTGCTCTTCCAGGTAAATCCATGTGCTGGTTATAGCAAGGGCATGGCATATGTGAAGTTGATGTGTATAGTTGAATTTTGAATCATTTTCTTGCTGACTGCCCTCTTCTTCACTGTCGGGATGGGTTACATGGGCTGGCGATGGAGTTGTGACAATTGGAAGTATTCTGGTCATATCGTCTGGTAAGTGTCTGTAGTAATTACTGTCGATTCAATTCAATCTTAACTTGACATGGAAGACTGAATATGTATGGTACCATCTCATGATTAAAAAACCGATTTTTGCAGGATCGAGGAAGACAGAGACAATTGATGCCACAGATGCGCTTCAACATGAAGTGGAACAACTGGACGACAGCCCCACTACATTGAAGAAGAGCTCTGTCATGAAAAGTCCAGTGATGATGAAGAACCCACTGATTGTGAAGAAGCAGAATTCTATCGAAGAGATGGAGTTTGAATGTGTTGGCAGGAAACCCATAATGCNTCAATGCAAACGTGATAGATGAGTGTGAATAGCAGCATAAGTGAAAATAGTTTTTTGTTAGATCCTTCAATCTGATTTGACTGGACTTTCCGTGTTCTCCTCATTAACCTCTTTTGGTTCCGTTATTTGCTTCACTCCTGGTTTATTCTTCAACCCTTTCAGCATGTCTTTCAATTTTCCGACTTTCTCCTGCAGCTTATCTTTCAGTTTTTCCAATGGCCTCTTCTCCTTCTCTCCTGTAAACTCTCGTTTGATTGATTCTGTCCCTCTTCGCACCAGGATATTGAGCAAGGAACCAAGAACGAAAGCCCATAGAGTGCAGGAGAGTGAAATGACATTGAAGGGCATACTCATGTCTGGTACAGGCGGAAGTAGTAGCAGCGACGGAGAGTACAGTGTAATGGAGTGTGGTAATGCCTTAGAGGCCCGCAAAGATGGCTTTGGTTGCACTGACACGGGTATGAACGTTGCTCGTGAAGGAAATGCATCAACCCCTCGATTTGCATCTGCTGGAAATTTCTGGAAGGGAAGATATGCTTCATCAAAATCAACCATCATCCAAAGCGATGAATCCGGGTGCAAGTGAACAGTGCGATCCAAATGAACTGATCCATCAGAGTGCATTGTAAGTTTGTGATTTTCCAATTCAGAGAGTCTGATGTTCACGCGACAAATAGATCCGCATTGGTCAGAGTTGCCATTTAATTGGTCAGATGCATTGTCAACGCATTCACAGAGAGAATCTGATTCCACTGGAGGTGCAAATCTGTCTCCTCCTGCACCTCCTCCTTGATAGAGCACCATACGCAATGTGCGCATTCTTGGCTTGATCAATGTTCCTGGTAATATATCTAGAGACTGCACTTCGACAATGCCCGTTTGTTCTGATTCAGATTGATCGTAACGTAAAGCAGTAACCAAAGTGCCACTGGAAGATACCCCCAAAGGTCTCTGCACTGTTCGAGAGATCCCAAACAGAGGCGATGTAGGCGCTAGAAGAACCTGATCATTTTTGCTGTTTTCGTTCGCATGATGAATTTGTGCCCAAGGAGCAGCTAGATCTATGTGATCCTTCCATGCGAACACATCTAGCTCCATTTTCCCTGCATGTGCATCACTATCAAAGCCAATACTGACACCATTATTCAGTGCAGCAGCATATCCTGTGGGCATGTACATCAAGATCCTGCTATAATCTGACATCGGACAGGGATACCATGCTTTCCAACCTCCCTCCTCCGATGACATCGCATATTCAAGTGCATTATGACCGAGTAGAAGATCCCCAAGAGAGACATTAAGGGTTTGCAACTGAGTTTGTTTTTCGTCATTCCTCTTTGCTGGTGTAGGATAAGGAAGGGCAACGCGATAGGATGCCCCTCGAGTCACCTTTACTGAGCACTCCCCCCCAAGATCCGAGTCAAAGCAAGAGGGAGATACTTGCATTTCTATCCAAACAGAATTCCTTTTGTTCGTATCGCCCCAACCATTAGATACCCAAGGTGACGCATCCAATGATGACCCCAAGAGCAATTCTGATAGTGCAGCCCCAGAAGAAGAGGAAAATAAGGAATCAAATAAACCCCAGTTATCACTTTGATGACAAGCTCCATTATTCGTAGCAGAGCCCCAACCGCCTCCCTTTCCTCCACCGGAAAGCATAAATGTTTGAATTCCGGAATTGCAAAAGGTTGCGGCATCGGCTGCCAAGAAGGACTCAACATCGACTGTTTGCATTGTGTACTGTGTTTCATTGGTTGAAAAAGCATCGGGAGAGTGCACAATCGTGGAATGGCCATGTTTACGCACTCTCACAGAATCCAGAGGGGCTCCACACGGAGGGAAGAGATTCCTATCCAGCAAATATCGCAGAAGGGATGCATACTGATTTTGATAAAATTCTTTTGTTTGCCCATCTCCATTTAGATGCGACTGTACAAAAGACGCTTCAACTGATGTTCCAGAGGGACCCCTTGCACGCTCTTCCTGAAGCAACTGCTGCTCATGGGCATCGGCACTCCCCCATTCTGGACTATCGATATGACTATTACCTGAGGTAGAGCTAGACGCTGCATCCCCAATACGAATGAGCAATCTTTGCAACGGATAACGCGATAGCAAATCCAGCACCGGTTTAGAGAACGGCGTGCCGTTCGACGCCACGTCTAATGATAAACTCCAAGAATCACCGCCATGATATTGTTGAAATAGGTGAGTGGACGATTGCAGCGTGGAGGAGGACTCGATTGACACTCGTGAATTTAACGCCCATGGCGGCGTTTCAGTAATAGCCGTGTCCGTGTCCGTGTCCGTGGCTGAGGAGGATGATGGATAGAGGCGGATGGTCGCGGTTTCGCCGTGGGAATATTTGTAACCAACGCCGTTGGCGGCTTCATCTTGACAGCTCATGATGATAAGTCTACCCACTCAGTTAACGAAACTCAGACTCGAATGAGAGGTGATGGGCGGTTGGCCGGCGGTTGGCTCTTCAATCCACTCACTTCCGCTCTCAACTTCACTTCCTCTTGTCATCCACTTTCCACTTTCCAGCTCAATAAAATTGAGCCTGTGTTGGAAATAGATCTGATCTGTCTTGATCAATCACGGCAAATCACGTTACCGTCACGTAAATGCCACGGAAAGGTCACGTCTGTTGATCGTGATTAGGTGGTTGATAATAATTGAAAAAGAGGACATTGATAATACAGCGGGCGTGCCCGACAGAGTTTATCACGCTCATTTATGTGAAAGCCCGCAAAATTATTACAATATCGTTAAATAAGAACCCGAACACCCGAACCCAACGCGATGAGAACCCAAACATAAAACATCTCTCTCATCACTCATCATTGCATATCTTGCATCAAGATTGCATGCAAAACAACTTTCACTTGCATTCTGTTGCTTGTTGTGTATGCAAGGTGCAAGGTGCATGCATGGATCTTTATTTTCTTTCATCTTCCGCTTTCATATCACATACCATGATCTCACAAAAGCCAATACCAAATAGTAAGTAAAACAAATAAAACATAACAACAGACAACGTCATCATGCCACCCTATGCGCCAGCTGATGGCGAGACTCGTACATCTCGTGTAGTCGGGTCAGTCGATTTCGTTAGACCCAAGTTTAACTCGGGCGCCGACAGCTCAACGGACGAAGCGAAACTGACGGTGGTCAGCGGCGTCCGATGTTCCATGCCGTACACCATCAAGTGCCTCTCCGCATCCTTCGGAAATGACGAAGAACACGACGCAGCCGCGAGTATCAAGCAGATTGCCGCCGCTGTGTTCGCGGAGTGCGAAAGCAAGCTATCCAATTTCAATCCGCAGTCAGAGGTCAATCTCGTTAATTCTCTTGGCATCGATGAAGTCCACAAAATGAGCGATGCCATGAGAGATGTCGTCCTGTGCAGCAAGGAACTCGTCAAGCTTACGCAAGGGGCATTTGATCCCAGCGTTGCCCCATTATTAGAATATTACGAGAATACGGCAAGAAGACACTCAAGTACTGCAGGTACACAAACTGAGAGCGGAAGTGCCATTGGTTCACACGGGAATCACACAGAACAATCTCCAATTGCCGAGCGACAATACGACCACTCCAAAGACGATCATGTCGATGCTGAGACCCTCCGTTGCCAGCACCTTGTGGTGAACTATTGGACGTCTCTACTATTGGCGGGTTTCACAGGAGATCCATCAAGTATATTTGTCTCAAAGACGGTACGTCGATTGCTCGATCTTGGCCAGTGGTCCTCCGCATTCAGCGTTGGAGCAGCCGAAGGAGAAATACGCAAAAAACACCCGGATGCGAGATTAGATCTGAGCGGGATCGCAAAGGGATGGGCTGTGGACAGGATTGCAGAAACTTTACCCTCACCCTCCTATGTCGATTGGGCAGGAGACATCCGAGTTCGAGGCTGCCATCCATCGGGAAGACCTTGGAT
The DNA here is from genome assembly GCA_036939415.1 of Detonula confervacea. Classification (NCBI taxonomy): domain Eukaryota; phylum Bacillariophyta; class Thalassiosirophyceae; order Thalassiosirales; family Thalassiosiraceae; genus Detonula; species Detonula confervacea. The sequence goes on along the minus strand of JALLAS010000459.1, from coordinate 5,804 downwards.
CGTGGCCGTGCCAGAACCGCCGACAATCGAGGCGTTGCGTTCGAAGGTTGCAAAAGCTAAGATAGCTGGTCAGCCGGGACCTGTTTTTACCTTGTCGGGCGTAGACGAACAAGTTGAAGCCGATAGCAAGGAGAAAGAATATCTGGCCATTCTCGAGCTTCAAGATGGTGATGCGGTTGCAACCTCTGGAGACTATGAGAAAGTCATTGAGCACAATGGCACACTCTATTCGCATGTGATAAACCCTCAGCTTGGACGACTACTAGAATTGAATCCAGAAACCCTTGCTCAAGCGGTTGTTGTGGCAAAAAAATGCATGGTCGCTGACGCTCTTGCAACTGCGGCTATTAGTAAAGAGGGTCCATCGGAAGCCAGGGCGTTGCTAGACCGATTTCGAACTGGATACAATGTTCCGGTCAGGGACTACTTGTTGTATGCGCGCAACGGACCTCGTATAATCCGCCTTTCGATTCCTGGTGTAGAAGGAACATCGGATCGAAATCGTCGCCTCAAAAGACACCAGCAAGCAACTGTACTAGTGGTGGGTAGTGGTCTAGCAGGAATGTCAGCAGCGATAGAGGCAGCCGATGCTCGAGCAAAGGTGATTTTGCTCGAAAAAGAGCCCAAGACGGGAGGGAATTCGGCAAAGGCCACCTCCGGCATAAATGGTTGGGGCACAGATACGCAAGCCGAGCATGGAGTTGTAGATGAGGAGAGGCTCTTTGAGTGGGATACCTTCAGGTCCGGATCGGACGGCCGGGATGACCTCAGTCTGGCCAGGACTTTATCGTCCAAGTCAGCTGATGCAATACATTGGCTGAAGCATCGTTTTGGCTTACCATTGACAGTGCTTTCTCAGCTGGGAGTCCACAGTGCCAAGCGGACGCATAGAGCGCCTGCTGTTGATGTTGACGGACGCCCTGTTCCTATTGGCTGGAAGATTACTTCCACTCTCAAGAACACCTTAGAATCTGAATATCAGGATAAGATCGAAGTTCGATGTGGACAAGCAGTGACGAAACTAATGCATAAGGTCAAAGCAGATGACAGCAAAATAGTTATCGGAGTGCAAGTGAATGAGGATGAGACAATCAATGCCGATGCAGTTATATTGACAACATGAGGATTTGGTTGCTGTCAAGAGAAAGACGGACTCATGGGCCGATTCAGACCTGATGTGAGTACATGATATGATCTTAATATGATTGAAAAGTCTTGTTTCAACTTTTTCTCATAGATTTAGATGTTTCTCACCACACCAAACTCTGGTTTCTCTACTCTATCTCTGAATGAACCGTCATACTCAATAGCTTCTTGGAACACCAACAACCAATGGGCATTTTGCAAAAGGCGATGGCGTCATTCTTGGCGAAGAGCTAGGTGCCGAACTGATTGATATGGATAAAGTATGTGTATGATGATTCGGTACTTGTTTCATTAATATGCTCTCACACATTAATAATGTCCTCAATATATCTAACTCTGGATTACCTCTAGGTCCAACTCCACCCGACTGGATTCATTGACCCTTCTGATCCTTCAAATTCAACAAAATACTTAGCTCCGGAAGCGCTTCGTGGCTCTGGTGGAATTCTTGTCAACTCCGATGGCAAGCAATTCATCAATGAGTTAGGCCTTCGATCAGTGGTTGCGGCCGGGATCCAAGACCTCTGCTCACATATAAGATTGACGGATACGATGGCCCGCCATTTGCTTGGTGTGTTCTTGGTCCGCAGGGACAAGAAATGTTTGGCAAGCCACTTATCTCCTTCTACAAGGATAGGCTTGGTCTATTCGAAGATTGTCAGGATGTTGACGCGGTTGCAACTCTCATAGGATGTCCCGTAGAGGTGTTTACTAAGACTCTACAAGATTATCAAGAAGCCTGTGAGCTTGGAACTTGTAAGAGAACACACAAAGATGTATTCCCTTCCATCCTGACTCCTGACACAGCGAGCTTCTTGGTTGCTCGGATCACACCAAGCATACACTACACTATGGGAGGGTTGAACATCAATCCCTCTGGCGAAGTACAGGAGCGCATTGAGAGTATTGTTGGCAGTCATCGACACATCCGTGGTCTATTTGCCGCTGGTGAGGTTACTGGCGGTGTTCACGGTAGTAATAGGCTTGGCGGAAACTCATTGCTTGAGTGTGTTGTCTTTGGACGCATTGCCGGCGAACGAGCAGCCACCATAAAGCACTCTGAAAATGCTATGTTCCCTGAAGCTAAATCAGATGACGGTCACAGTGAGAGTAATTGGGTTCCCGTTGTTCTCCGAGAAGTTCGCAACACGGATAAAAAATATGGTATGAACACTCGAGAGATCCGTTTTGACATGCATGGTTCTCTTCAACATTCGGGCCTAGGTATTGGTCAATTCATTGCTCTGTGTGGGCAATTTGATGGCGAAACCCTGATGGGATATTTCAGCCCAATAACAAGGCCATCAGATGAAGGTGTTATCGGCATCCTTGCGCGAGCTGATGCTAAGGGAGGTCCAATCACTCGCCTGCTTGAACTCTCACGACCTGGTAGTACCTTTTATATGTGTCCCAAGGGTGGTCTTAGACTCAAGTTTGAACAAGAGGGCATAACTTTCCAAAGAAACGAAGTTCGGCGTATTGGTCTTTTAGCCGGTGGAACTGGGATTGCTCCAATGATACAGATCATTAGGGCCTATGGTCATTACGCAAAATCAATTTCAAATCCCAGATTGCTACCACCATACCAACTAAATCTCATCTACGCAGCGGAAGAGATGCATGACCTGGCGTATATGAAAATTTTGGAGGATGTTCGTAAAACAATTCCACATCTCTTTAGGTTCTATGTCATGCTTAACAGGCCGCCGCTCGGTTGGACTGAAGGAGTTGGCTTTGTTGAGCGTCAAGATATTAAGAAGCACCTTGTTTATCCTCCACAGGAAGGAGATTTAGTTGTCATGTGCGGCCCTCCAGTGTTTGAATCTGCAATGCGGAAAAATATCGTTCGTTTAGGCTTTGGAAATGAGCAGTATTATTCTTATGCAGAAGGTGATCGTGTTTCGGCTCATATTTGAAGCACATGGTGAGCATCCTCCTTTTGGAGAACTTTAGAGAAATGCAGTTTGTAACAATATAAATCATTGCAAGAAGCATTGTATGGCAACGGTCTCCTTTTTAGCCACAGGTTAACACTCAAGCACGTGCATCTGGGAAAATGATACTGAGTATAGAATAAGGAAGAGTCCCCCATGTAGCCTATCTAGCTGTGAAATTGATCATCCACCTGCAAGTTTACTAGACCTATCCCTTGTACCAACATATAAGCTCTTTGGTTTTGCAGAACTGTCGGAGCCGTGTGAATAGCGAAAGGCAGCACATCAAAATATAACTTAGCTTTTTGTACCAATTCTGTGGCTGTGGTCAGAGATAGGAGTAGGCAGTTGGAAGAATGTGAATAAGACTTCCGAGTAGAGCACTGGAATGGACACCACTCTGAGGGTACTGTATCTCTCAGCGAAGTACGGAAATCCCTGCAGTGAGTACTGGGTTTTGAGCAACATTGGTAAATAATTCACCCCTCTCTCTTCAGAGACAAAAGGAGGAATGCCTCCAGACCTTCAAATGCAGGAATTGATGTCACCAAGCCAGCTCCCAAAACCCAAACCGATTGGGCGTACAATATGGACGACCGGAGGTCCTCCTCTGTGATCGACAGGTGCGTCGTGTTCGGCAGGCGGCGGAGCTCCATCATTGTTGTCGTTGTCATTGTTGTTGACGCCACCGCCGCCGCCGGTTGCCTCGGTAAATTGAAATGGAGAAGCGGCGGCGGCGGTCGCGCACGCAGCGGGGATGGGGACAATGGGGATGTCATGTTGATGATGATTTATGATGATGTTGTGCGGATCCATCTCATCGTGAATTATTTATGGCGCGTAAATTAGGCGCGACCTTCCCGCCAAAATGACAGCATAACACACTCTGCAGCCCTCGATCATCAGTCCCTACCTATCTCAGAAACTCATCACTGATGAGGCTTTATAACGAGGGTTGTAGTGGTATATCACACAAATGCTCCAAAAAGGTTCACCGTCATCGTCATTTCATCAAGATTTCATGTTGCCATAAAATTGCCAATCAAACCTAAGAATAGGAATCAAACCATAATATTATGCATCCCCGCCCACCTGTCGTCCCCGCCATTCGGGCTGAATGCACAAGGTCGAGGTCGAAGGTGGCTGGATATTAGTCGCTTCCATTCGGGGCGCACTGAATCTAGAAGCTAGAAGGTAGGAACGAGTCGGCCCCGACACCGGCTGCAATGGAAGTAATCGACCTCTGTGAGTCGAGCGACGAATCAACCTCTTCCTCTAGTAACGCGGGCAAAAATGGGAGAGGTAACAATGGGCTTAGATCAAATGGTCAGCAAAGCGATGGATCTATAACTTCCATCAGCAGCACGGAGAAATCTGTTGAGAAGAGTGCCAAGAAAAGTAGCGCTGACATCAAGGTCAATGCTGACAATGACAATGATAAGCTGCCGAAACTCTCACAAAAACGACGTAGACGCTCTGCTGGCGGGTATCGGCTGGAGGAGGGGGAGCGGTTCGCATGGGCGTCTGAGATAGAAACGGGTGAACCACATCAATCCATCATTTTGCACCCTCAACCAGATCCACCACCTGGTTCTGTGGGTATGGTGTACATCGAGTGGCTCAACGGTATCAATAAGAATCCAGTGTGGATTCCCCGATCCAATATCAGCTCGCAGATCTGTGGTGAAAATGGTGCTATTGGAAGGAGAAGGCAATCCTCTGCGCGTAATGGCGTTACTAATGGCCATGGATTGGGCAAGAAACGAGAGACCAATGGTCATGGATTGTCGAAGAGAAAACGAGTAGCAACCAAGCGCTACATTACAGAAACATCTAAGCTAGCGCGTGAAAAAGAACGCAAACAGGAAATGAAGAAACAGACAGCAAAGAAAGGGAGATCAACGTGTTGCACTGATGTAGAGTGTGTGGCTAAACTATGTAGGCCAGCAAAGAAATTGCCACACAATGTCAGTTCTCTGATAGCGCATGATGCACGAATGTTGGATTCAGCAAAGATGATATCTGAAAACAAGTTTGATGGAAGTTGGCGGCAAAAAGGCCAGCTGAGAAAAAAACCTACAGCCGTCAAGAAGGAGGAGAACGGTGCCAAGGAGGAGGAAAAAGGTGCCAAGGAAGAATTGAAAAAGCCTGCTACTGTTGATGAAAGTCGTGGAGGGCTATCTGTAGGTATCATTGAATGCAAAGACCAACCTTCAATGTCCCTCTTTCCTGTGACAACTAGTACACTAAACTGCATCTGCTGGTGTTCATTTCTTAGGTGCCTGTTACACTTGTCTCGTATGAGGATAACGAGAGCTTTTCATCTCAGTTGACCTTCGAATTACCTGAATCTGATGATGAACAAAGTGAAAGTGATAGTTATGAATTCAAAATGGAAAATGATGATGTGAAAACGATTCCATTTCATAGCGATTGCCATGTCTGTGCAAGTCATGTCCATCATCACAATCTAATTGACAAACTTTTGGAAGATCTCCTAGCGGTTACGAACGACATAGTTGATGAGAACGATTTTATCGATTCTGTTGGCAGGTTCAAGGTTCTACTCCAAGGTCTTGAGGACCAGAGTTATGATGGGATGAGCATCTTCTACCATTTGTGCGACCAGAGTACAGCACCAAATCCAACCTTCACCGTTGTCAAGCTCATTCAATTGTTTGATTGTGTTTGTGAAATCAGTGCCACTGCATTTGAACAATATAC